>JASDQU010240891.1:170996-210583 GCA_032191745.1 Picea mariana
TGAAGAACCTACCACATTTGAAGAAGCAGTCCAATAGGGAAAATGGAAAGAAGATATGGTGGAAGAATATCAATCCATTATGAAAAATGAAGTATGGGAAATTGTACCTAGAACTAAAGAAAAATCAGTGGTAACCTCAAAATGGGTATACAAGATCAAACATGCAGTAGACGGAAGCGTAGATAAATACAAGGCAAGATTCGTGGCTAGAGGGTTCTCCCAGAAGGAGGGAGAAGATTATGATGAAACCTTTTTGTCCAATGGCTAGGTATACCTCCATTAGAGCTATCATATCTCTTACTGCTTTCATGGGATGGAATCTACATCAAATGGATGTAAAGACAACCTTCCTCAATGGAGTTATTGAAGAAGAAGTGTATATTGAACAACCTCAAGGATTCGAGGTACATTCCAGAGACACTCACGTTTGCAGATTGAATAAAGCTCTATATGGACTCAATCAAGCTCCAAGGACTTGGTACGCCAGAATGGACAACTATCTAACAAGACTTGGTTTCTCCAAGAGTCATGTAGATCCATCTACCCCTGAAGTTTCCTCCACAGGAAATTATAAGCGCTTGAAGATATTGATGAAAAGAGTGGACCAATGAAACTTACTAACATACAAAGACCTATGGAAAAGTCAAAATTTTGAGCTATATCTATGTTGTCCTATTGATCCATTCTACCATCCTTTGATGTCATATATTGATGCAAGTGTTTAATGATGGTGCTGATGTATATCCCAGCAAACATAGAAGGATGTTGATGACTTGCCCAAATACATTAAAGATGTTGATTACAGACTAGACTGAAACCCTTAAATACATATCTGAAGTCAAGATGTAACAGTGTTGAGTAGCAGCAAGGATACAAGGATAACTACAAGAGTGTGCTTGGAATTTTATTGAAATTCAACAATGGACATGACCTTGATAAGCTAAAACAGTCATAGCGAGTTAGACCACCAACAGAAGGGAAAAATTACTAATATGTGATGCTCTCATATTATATGCAGTAGTAAAGGTTGGTGCATACTTCATCAGAGACTTGTGTGATATAGGTGGCTACAAGGAAAACAAGTGAAGAACTTCATTAATCATCATGACATTAACAAACAAGCAGAACCTCCATTAGTGTACACTCTCAAGTATGCACTTGTATATATATATATATATCTATTATTTACATCATTGTCATAAGGGTACTTGCAGGAGGAAGGCACTCTTGGTGCAATCATGGACCCGGATAAGTCTCAGTGCATTCATAAGAACAACACACTGGAAGTGAAGACTCTAGGTTTGATTGTTTTAATTATCATGCCTATAACCTACATTTCTAAGGTTGCTACATTACAAGTAGGTGTTGTAGCTGCGACAACAGTCCTTAAAATGTTTTTGATTCTAGATATGTACTCATGAATCTACACTAGGAAATATTCTTCTCTTGTTTCCTTTCATTTTTTTTCTTGTTCCAGGCAGGTGAACAAAAAAGGAAGATACTTATCCTTCAAGACTTCAGAGGGAGTCACTTGACTCATAAAGAGTCAAACTAATTGAGAAAAAGAGGCATTACCTTCTTCCTCTTCAACAGTCAAGAGGGAGATAGTCATTGATACAGTTGATTCAATTGATATTACCAGAGACTTTGCAATAGGCCATAAAAGGCCTATCTAGGCTTGACAAACTCTGTAAGAGGAAAAAAGACATGCAGTTGATGGAAGTGTCGAGAGGGAGTGAACTATGATGAGACATATTGATCCAGTACCCCAATGCACTCCCATATGTACTACCATCCATGAGTTGGAAACTACATCAAATAGATGGATTCTTGATGAGTTTGGGGTTTCAACAAGAGTATTGTTGATCCAAACCTATACTATTACATTGTTGGTGACGAAAGCCTGATTTTGATGACCTATTCAGGAAGTCATGTTGTTGGATACAAGAAAGCCTCAACTTTTGATTTCGAGATGAAGAATTTGGGTATGATGTACTACTTTTTGGGACAAGAAGTATGACAGAGGACCAATGAGACTTTTCCTAAATCAAGGAAAATATACAGTGGAGATATTAAAAGAAGTTCAGTATGACAGAATGCAAATCCATGTCTACATCGATGGTGATGGATTTGACGAAAAATAAATGATGACGATTCAAGACGAGATTGATCCACATGTGTACCGACAGTTGATTGGATCATTGATGTATCTGGTTAACACCAGACCTGATGTATGTTATGCAGTGAATATTCTTATTCAATCCATGAGTCAATTGAGATAGACTCACTGGATAGTAATAAAGCATGTATTGAGATATATACAAGGCACCGTTGGATATGGCCTGAGAAATGCCTCTAGTGTGAACTTGAGTTTGCAAGAATATGACGATACAGATTTAGCAGAGAGTACAGTGGACCAGAAGAGCACATCCGGTTGTTGTCTTATCGTGAAGTTTTCCATGGTTTCCTAGTGCAGCAGGAAACAAAAATTAGGGGCCTTGAAGACCACAGAAGCAGATTATATAGCATTGAGTGTGCGAAGTAGTGTGGCTTCACAAGCTTCTGACAGATTTACTTGATCATGAGATGGATTCTATGATGATAACGAAAGCTGTGTGTGAATATCTTCGAGAACCCCATGTTTAATGATAGTTCGAAACACGTTGAGATAAAATAACATTATATCATAGGCATGTTTCATAGGAAAGCAATACACGTGCAGTATCTTCCTACACATGAGTAGATTGCAGATATCTTCACCAAACCGCTTGCCAATATGAATTTCGAGTACTTCTGTGAGAAACTAGCTTGGTGGAGATTACCTCCCTAGTTGAGAGGGAGTGTTGATGATTACAGCCAGGATGAAGTTTGAATACTTATGTGCATGACTTGGCTTGATGGAGAATGCTTCCCTAGCTGCGAGGGAGTGTTGATGATTACAGTTGCGTGAGACATCATCTAGGACATAGACCTGAGAGAGAGCCCCTAAGATGGGTGTGTGGTTCCTATATGAGACAAAGTTGGAATGTAGCGATAACCTCCTCCTTACAGAGAGTTGAGAAGAACTCCAGATGATTCTCATGTGTAACGTAGTGAGAAAAGAGATCTGCTAAGTGAACGTGCATGTGGATGAGCACAGGTGAACATGATCCTAGTGGCCGAGCACTAGTGAGTGTGGTTCTCCTGTGAGACGTAGTGAGATAGAGATATGGACATCCCTATGGATGTGCCCCTAGTGGATGAGCACCAGTGGGTGTATGAGATCCCTTTCTATATTGTTCAAGAGTCAGACTTACCTGTAACCCTATTTGTAATGTAAAGGGTACAAGTCGGCCCAACCTTAATGTAAAACATAATTAATGTAAAACATAATTAATATAAAAGATAATTAATATGGTAACTATTAATTATATTTTGAGTTATTGAGATCGGCCCTATTGTGCCAAAAGACACATCATTTGATGTGACAAGTATTATATAAATAAAGGTGAATCCCCATTGAGGAAACACACTTATCATTGTGTCATCTCATGATTTTAGAAGTTGTGGTCTGAAATTATGAGAATTGCAACACCCTCTTGTGTGCTAGGTTTGGTGATGGTGTGGGAGGTATTTCTCTTGAGGAATATAGAAAATGATTGGTTGGGTTTTCTTCCCTTGTTGAGAAGGGTTTCACAGGATACCTCTTGTGTTCTTGTGCATGGTTATTCTTCTTGTGATATTGGTTTGATGTAGTATTTATGGTTCAATTAATAGTTAAAATGAAAATTTAAAGAGGATACATGAGCCATAGATCTTTGAAAATCCAACAATATTGTCACCCAACCATAGGCACAAAGGCCACCCCCAAGCACCTTAACCTTGACAGACAGAATAATTCTGGAAGCACACCAATATCCAACCAAGGTAGCACACCTTTCTCTAAGGCTAGCGCACCAAGCAAGAATAACCAAATACCAAGCAGAAATTCCAAACCATAACCAAGAGAAATTCCAACCAAAAGCCAAAATCCCAGTTGCAGCTGCACTCCCTCTCCAAACTTGCGCACCACTAGTCCTTATGCAGTTGTGAGAATGAGTGTGACAAATGAGCTCTAGCACCCTCTATTTATACTTCTCTATCTCACTTGACCAGGCCGACTTCTCTTTATGGAGGCTAATAACTCAATATTAAATATTCTCTTGAGCTTACTTTTCTTCTAGGGTTATTATCCAACATTTTAGGGTTTCTCTTGCTTCCCAAAATATTCTAGTCTTGTCAAAGGTTACACGTGGAGGTTAATACCTCCCGCAACTACTATAATACCAACACTCCCTCCTAGCTATGGAGGTATTAAAGGTAACGGTCTTGAGCAAAAATAGAACATTCAACCAGTAGCATCATCATAGCCACACATGCTATCTCATGATCACTTAGATCAACTCACGAGCAATATCATCACTATCAGTGTCATCTTATAGCATCAACTGCATCATCTCTCGAAGCCATACTCCATCTAAGTAATCGATCATGATGTTGAATAAGTCACTCACTCCACAGAGTGATACAAGAGTCATTCTTCTAATATGGACATATGTCCTAGAAGAATAAATGTTCCAATAGATGTTGGAAGCCACACCATGGGATAAAATGACTATTCTTCTAATCCGGACATACGCCCTAGAAGAATGGTTGTCTTGGATCATTTTCACTCTGGCCACTACTGTGAACTCAGGGAAAATGTTTGTCCCCCAACAATATTTCCTTCCTGGACCATTCTCCGCCTGGAGAATGTATGTCCATCAACACAATAACTATCCATCTAGCTGGAAATCATCTCCAACACTAGTGATAGTCTCCATGGAAATTAGAACAATGGCATCCAATAGAGCACAATTGTGTCTATCCATAGTAGTACACAACTACTACCCAGTGGTACACAACCACTCCTAGTAGCACACGACTACTAACCAGTGACACATAGTCACTATCAGTGGATCACATCCACCACGGTAGCGTACAACTATTGTCTAGAGATACATAGTCTCCACAACAATCATATCATCCGATATCAACAATATCATGATACAAACTGAGTCATCTGGGCCATTCTTCCACTCACATATGTGAGATTTGGAATATCATATGCCCTCAGAAAGTAAAACATCATCCACGGGCTATATGGAATATTCTTCCCAAACATAGAAGAATAATTATCCCTGATTTTTTAGCCTGGACCATTCACCTAACTAGACCATTCCTCTGACACTAATCATAATGCAACCTAGAGAGAATGAGTCTTCCCTAAGGAATGCATGTCCTTGATTGTTGAGCATGGACCATTCCTTTGGCACTAATCACAGTGAAACCTAAAGAGAATGAGTCTTCCCTAGGGAATGACTCACCAGACCATTTCCTATGGAAATTATTGTCTTGCACCAACCTCCAAAATGGATTATTCTTCGAAATTGTTCACAACTGTGAACTTCAAAAGAATGACTACCTGGTGAGGCAGAACATTCTATTTGACCACTACTCAGAGTGACTGCCAAGAAGAATGATTGTCCTAGACCATTCCCCCACACTAGCCACAAGGGGAATCATTGTCTATGGTACATCAACAATCTATCAGACCATTTTCATTACAAAAATGATTGTCCGATCTGGACAATTTTCTGAACTGGGAAATGACTATCTGTCAAAAATATTGAACCATTTTTCGGACTGGAAAAGAACTACCCAACCTGGACCATTTTATGAACTGGAAAATGATTGTCCATAAATCAATAACATATCAATGCTCCCTCTGAACCTGGGAGTAATCACTTCCTTTTTCAATAAGGAAGTCATCTCCACAAGCCCCAACTTGTCCCTTAAGTACACAAACTTTTCATATTGGACAAAGGCTTTACCAAAATATATGTTATATGCTAATCTGTGGAGATATATTGGAGAACCACTTCTCCCCTATGGACTTTATCACTGAGAAAATAATGCCTGATCTCAATGTGATTCAACCTTTCATGGAACACTGGGTTCTCTGAAAGCTTCACACATCTCTGATGATCACAATATATCACGGTCGAATCATGCACCTGATCAGACAGTACAGAAACCAACTTACAGAGCCACACTACTTCCGTACAAGCATCACAAGCTGCAATATACTCTGCTTCTACAATGTTGAGTGCAACAGACTTTTGTTTTCTACTAGCCCATGACATCGTGGCAAAGATCAAACTAAAACATATCCAAGTAGCACTTCTTCTATCATTTGTACTTCTTGCCCAATCTGAATCGATAAATACATGTAGTTGTATATCATAACTTAAACGTCCCACAAAATCAAATATCTGGTTGAGTATTCTCCAAATACATTAACGAGCCAATCAATTTTTTATACAGAGACGAGTCTATTGGATGAGAGTCTCTCAACTTCTTCAGATATTTCATCATGGGAGTTTGCCATGGATTTGCAATCCATCATCTCGAAATTCTGAAGAACCATTTCAATATAATTCTTCTGTCATAGGAATTTTTTRCCACGCTTTTGTTGTACATGAGAGGCTTTGCACCAAGTTTTCTTGAATCCATACAAGGTCTTATTCCATCTTTATACAAGGGTCTCTTTCTGGTATACCTCAAAAYCTTGAGGTTCCTCTACATATGCTTCTTCTTCAATTACTCTGTTGAGAAGAACARTCTTTACATTCATCTGATGTAAACTCCAACCCATGGATATTGCAAGAGATATAATGGTTCAGGTAGAGGTATAGATGGTTACTATAAAAAGTTTCCATCGTAGTCTTCTCCCTCCTACTGGGATAACCCTCTAGCCTTGAGTCTCTCCTTGTATCTATCAATGCTTAAGYCTTTTTAACAATTTCTTACATACATTTTTCTTCATCGCAACTTCCTTCCATTCCTTCTGCTTGACTGCTTCCAGTGGGTTCAAACTGGTTCAATTGGTTGTTATGACTTTTCCTTCTTTCTTGGAATCTTCATGTTCTTCCTCATATTTCTCTTCAATGTTGGAGTTCATGGAATCTTCTATAGATTACATGCTCTTCTTTCCTGAAGGCTCCAACCTTCTGTCATGGGAACATAAATGTAGTTGAACAACCAAGGATATTCAAGGCTTCTTTTCAAAGAAGACTTCTTTTAGAGTCAAACTGAACACGTGTTGTTTATCGTGGATGTTATTTCCAATTAAGAACATGGATGGATACTTTATAGTCTTTACAGATTATTCTTCAATGGATCATATCATTGGGGATTATCTCCCTCCTAATCCTGGATTCATGCCTGAATGAGAAATATGCATGCTCTTTTTTTGGAATTTTTTTATCAACTCCCTCCATCTAAAAGAGTCCATGCTTTCGTCTGTTGCATCTCTCTTTGCTTTCTACAAAGTGTCACAAGCATGTTTGGTTTCCTTTTGATTTCTGACTTCCTTCGAGTCTGACTCCTCTAAGTCTCTTTAAGTTTGTTTCTATTTGTTATGATTGTTGCCCATTTGGTAATTGTGTCATCCTTATAAAATTCTTCTATAACAGCTTCCGCAAGGATTGTTCATCAAGCATATTTCACAAGGGTACCTGCTCGAAACAAGAACAACAAGAGCAAACAATAAATATCTATTTAGAGGAGATGTTAGTTCAACTTGTGAACAAGTACAATAAGCATCTATATCAATAGTATTCATATGCAGTCGAGTATTCATTGCACCTAGCAATAATAGAATCTTTCAAAGACTGCTTTCATAATTTCTAATGTAGAAACTATCACCCTTGATATACATAAATTTGAAGCTTAACAATTTAATCAAACCTGGAACCTGAAGCTTCAACTGCCATGGAGGATGCGCTTGTTCCTCTTTGAAGTCTTCTAGCATCGTCCAACTTGTCTTCCAATCTGAAACTAGATACCATATTGACAAGAAGAGATTAGAAACTCAATCACAAGATTCATTGATTAGAACAAGTTAGAAACTCTAAAATTTCAACTTTGACTACAAAATCAATTTGACCAGAGGTCAACCTTTGACTTTGATTTAGACCAAAAATTCAAACCTGACATTTTTGCGAGTTGAGATTACCAAGAGGTGCACTAGGCTAGGGTGCACTACGATGTCAAGGAATTAGGTCAAACATTTCATCATAAGTGCTCGAATACAAGGGTTAGGTTTTTTTGCAGCTACATAATCAAAAAACCTAGTTGCAGTTGTAACCGGTGCCACAACGAGCTTAACAAATAACTCCTCAATCTATCTTCCAGTGGTTAAACTGTCTGAAGATAGTGTGGGCCCATAACCTGTTAGAAATAAATAGATGTGATCGTTTTTCCATAGACAATATAACAATATTGTCACCCAACCATAGGCACAAAGGCCACCCCGAGCACCTTAACCTTGACAGACAAAATAATTCTAGAAGAAGACCAATAGCCAACCAAGGTAGCACACCTTTCTCCAAGGCTAGCGCACCAAGCAAGAATAACAAAAGACCAATCATAAATTCCAAACCATAACCAAGAGAAAGTCCAACCAAAAGCCAAAATCCTAGTTGCAGTAGTTGCAACTGCGCTCCCTCTCCAAACTTGCACACCACTAGTCCTTATGCAGTTGTGAGAGTGAGTGTGACAAATGAGCTCTAGCACCCTCTATTTATACTGCTCTATCTCACTTGACTGGGCCAACTTCTCTTTTAGAGGCTAATAACTCAATATTAAATATTCTCTTGAGCCGACTTGTCTTCTAGGGTTATTATCCAACGTTTTAGGGTTTCTCTTACTTCTCGGAATATTCTAGTCTTGTCAAAGGTTACACATGGAGGTTAATACCTCCCGCAGCTACCATAATATCAACAAGTAGGTCCTCCATGCACTATCTCTAGGGTGTAAAATAGAGTTATAACATAGAGATATGCCACTTCATTAAAAAGGCTCAGCGCTAAGTTCCTATGATAAAAACACATATCTAAAGAAAAAGGACTAGTAAAAATCAAAGAAAATACAAAAAAAAGTTATAAAAATGTGTTAAGTTGGCAACTCTAAGAGAAGCTCCCTCTCAAAGGCTTACACGTACAAAAAATGAAGATTCCTAGCCCAAAAAGGCTAGTTGGATCGATAAAAGACCTTATACATAATTTAAAATGAATTTGAGGGTCAAAACATAAAGTTTCCCTTCTTTTTTCCTTCAACTATTCATTAAATTTACCTATCTCTAACCAAATTTCCTAGGAAATACCTTTTTCCCTAGGAAATTGGCACATGTAATAGGGGTAAAGTTGTCACACCATGGTAAACTTAGGCAATTTATCAAATTAACCCATGTTAAGTTGTTGTTAAAGAATATTACTCAACATTTGTCACCTAATGATTTGTTTTAAAGTTTGATGCATCATTATAGGTGGGTGTCCACATTGGGATCTATGCATTACACCCTTGGATCCGTGTACATGCATACAGATAGATATATCTGCATTGGGATATGTGTCATTGCCTAGAGATTCATGACAATGTGTTGGACGATGATATGGACTCCACATCATTATCATATGCTAGATGAACCATTCTTAGAGGGCACACTTGCTTTCATCGACCATTTCTTGAGGTGTTAAGGTGGTTAGAGAACATTTTCTAGGTAGGCTAGCTTCAAGGGTAGTTATCCTTTGACAGAGTGTCTAGAATTTGGCTAGATTATTGACATTAAGTGCCAAATTTCCGCAGGATTTCCGAAATGGGGTTATAATAGAAAATTATACAAAGTTTGATTTAGTTACGATGCTATTGGAATTTGTTGTGAAAATATTATCACTGCACTTTGGAGATGCACGTGGAGGGTGCATTTTATCCCTCTTAGCCACATGTGTGGGTGGTTAGAGCATCTTGTTGGGTGCACCTTTCTCTTTGACTTGTCTACTCACGTGTTTGAGTTGGTTATTTCATAATATATTATTTTATTGGCTCAAAATGGTTTTAGACCATGGCATTGATAGTGCCTCTTGTTTTAGTTCATGGTTTTGCTTGAGCAAATTATATTGACACATGATATTGTGCAAGCACGTGGTTTTCTACTCATGGTTTTGTGAGGTGCCTTATCTATATAAGGAGGGCTCCTCTCTTATTTGTCATGATTGGAATATATTGGAAGACACATATTTCTCAGTTTTGGTTCATAGCTCGAGTGGTTGGGTAGCATATTTGTTATCCTCCCCACCTAGGTTCAATTCCCACAAATTGGACATCTTGGTCCATTGTGATAAGGCTAGAAAGGTAGATGCCCCTTGGGATAGAGGCTCCACCCCAGTGGGCTTCGAGATGTCTCGACCCTTGCTGAGTCATAAGTTTCCTGCTAGGCATTGGCTTGCAGGCTGTTGGCACTAGCCTAGGAGTTATAATGGCAGCCAACCGAATTTGAACCTAGGTAATCCTGGTGAGTTATTGATTCCTCTAGATTTAAAAAAAAAAAGGTTGTTCTAATTTAATTATTGAAGTGTTTTTGGCATGTAAGAGACATTGAGGGACACGCTGTTACAATACAAGCAATGCAAGGTGTTGGCACTTGGTATTTTCTTTGGGATTTATCAAAGAAACCCCAAGGTAACCATTTCAACCAACTTTATTTTGTATTCTAACCTATACAATTAGATAGGGCTCTCTGAAAAGACGAACGGCTTTCACACTCAAGAAATATACAACAATAACAGTCAGAGGTCAGATTTTGATATAAGACAGGTTTGTTTTTGTTTTAAAGAGATGGTAGGACAAGCAAGAGAGAAAGTACCATTGGGAAATGGAGTCAAATTCTAAAATTAAAATATTGAGCTAATAATTGGTGGTGTACTTTCAAAAAGCAAAGGCAAAGTAAGTGTTATTCTTCAACAATAGACAATATTTCGGGTGGCAGCAGAAAAGAGAAAGGGACAGGCCATCACACTAAGAGCATCTAGCAAAGGATGAGTTCTCAATGTAACTTTAKATTAAATACAAAAAGATTGATTACTATGAGCAGAGCATTAAGCATGGATGAATTYTGAACCAACAATTTTTAAACACATAACAAGTATTTACTGTATGAATGGAGCATCAAATCTAGATGAATTCCAAACATTTACTCTCAGCTAAATACTAGAAAGAACAAATAATAATGGAGATAAGAATTTGCAAGAAAAAAACACAYTGAGAACAACATTGTGATGAATCTTTGCCTCTAAAAGTATTTTGCTTCTATATTAATTCATAAAGATGTTATGAGAAATTGATACATAGTCCAATAGCCTCCCTGGTTGAAAGTCGAACCCTTCTTACATGAGAAAACATAGAATATATAGTTTCCAAGACGTCGAATCTCTTTAGATAGGTTTTGTTACAAAGATAAACGTTTTCCTAAAATAAAAACCACTGCCCGATGACTCGTACCCTGAATTTTGGGAAGTTAAAAAAAAATCCAAAAAGCATAGGACATACTTTGACTTACTTTAATAACCTTATCTAATTCGATATGAAAGTGGTTGCAACAGCTTGATAATATGTCACAACTGAAAGGTCATTCTGGAAGCCTTCTAGAGTGTTCTGGAACCAATCTGCATCGATCTGGGAAGATTTCTATTCTCTTTGTCCATAACAGAACTTTCGGTAGCTGGAGGGGTCAAAACATAGTGCGCTTAGCTACCGATTTTCTGGGAATGATATTTCGGTAGCTAAGTATGAAATTTGAACTCTGCTTTAGTTGTCGAAACCTGTAACTGCTTCAAAATTGGTCAAAAAAGTTGATGTTTGGTCTTTAACCCAACTCCATCTATCATAATCACCTTAATGCAAAATGAGAGTTGCTTCTACTAAGGTATCAAGACTAAGACGAGCTTTAGGTTTTGGTCTTCTAGGTGCAAGTTTAAGCCTCAAAACCCTATTAATGTTCTGCAATCTACTATTTTGTTTCCGAAGCTTCTTGTTCTTGTGCTTTAAAGTCTCATATTTAATGGATAACTTGTCCAATGCAGAACCAGTTTTGACAGATGTCTTTTTAAGAGTTTCATTCTTTGTTTTGAGATACCTTTCTAATACCTGTAACTCTGCTAGTTCTTTTTTTAGTTTTTGAACCTTAGGTTGTTTTCTAACCCCTTTCTTTGATGATGTTTCAGGTATTTCCTTTTCTGGAGTCTCTATTGCAACAGCAAGTGACTCTGAATCTGAATATGGAAAATTGAGAATGTTTGTAGTAGTGGCCTTTCTTTGACCCTCCACATCTTTCCCAAATTCAAGCTTCCTTTTAATTTTATTTGATTTTGATGAGGAAGCTTCTATTACAGGTTCTACAGGTGACAATGCTCTCCTCTTTCCTTTACTTGTCTTCGGGGTCTCTACTTGTTTTGAGGAAGCTCCTTTTCCTTGTGGTTGAGATTCTTGTCCAAACTCTCCCCAAAACGAAAGGTAACCCCGGGTTTTATCCCTTTTACTCAACTCCTCTAACACTATAAGTTTGATTAGGCCATGATGAAACAAACTGTTGCTAGCCTTATGGGGCTTAGCCTGAACTTTGGAAGCCATTTTGGTAAGGATTTTAAGTAAATAATAAGGCATATTCAAAGGTTGCTTACCAGTGAAGTGAAGAAGAAATCTTAAATGATAAATCATAGTCCTTTTATATCTCCCTTCACACGTGATATAAATCTGAATGATCTTCAACAATTTCTGCAATTTATCCTCCAAATAACTTCTAGGAATTTCTTGTTGCCATTTCATGTTCTGATGTTCCTTTTTGAGAAATGGTATGAAATTGATTTCCTTGACTGAGGTGGTCTTAAACCATTTTTCACCTTCACCTAGCATCTTTGTAGTTGTTGCTATACTCGCCTCATCTATTTGCATTAGAACAGGTCCAAGTTGAATCTTAACCCTATCAAAAAATTTAGCAAATGCCTCTGTGATACCCTGATGATATCCCTGGAGTTTTTGGAAAAACTTGTAGCATCCAACGTTTTTAAAAAACTCACAGGATTCAGGATTAGCCTCAAGATATGTAACGTCTTGCAATTCCTTTCTAACAACAACACCTCCTTTTGCAATTTTCATGTCGAAAAACTAGTGACTATTCAAAGGTTGCTCAAATTCAGACCGATGATGAAGGATACAAGATATGTAAGGGCGGGAAATTGACTTAGTATAAGCATGCAGGCAAAATGAAGAAAAAGAGCTCAAGAATGGAGAATCGAAAGATGAAAGTGCTTTGGGTGGCTGTGAAAAGATTTTAAATAATTTTAAAAAAACAAGCAACTGATTCAATGTATTTGAACGATGATGATCGTTAAATCAAACTGGTTATAATTATTGGCACGATCAAGGGTTATTATTTCTCGACTAGACATGGAGGAAACAAAGCATCATACTTCTTTAAAATCGGAATAATGATGATCGAAAGGGATTTAGGAAATCAGACTAATGATTATCGAAAGYGATTTTTAGGAAATCGGATTGATGATGATCGAAAGCGATTTTTAGGAAATCRGATTRATGATGATCGAAAGCGATTTAGGCTKCATATAAAMTGATTATATCMTGCGTACAAATGTTGGTTTAAGAGAGTGATATGGCCCTTTAGTCACTTGTAATATTYTGCACATTTGACAGCTTATGATATGTGTAAATGAACCATTTAGCTACCAAATGCTTTAACTTTCGGTAGCTAATAACCATAAAATTTTGTCTTTTAGCTACCRAAAATCACATTTTCTATCAAAATTAAAACATGAGTTTTATCATGCAATCTCTAATTATGYCATTTAGAAACCCATGTAGATACATCATAATCCCAAAATTTATATGTGTTAACATCTGGCTCCAACTAGGGATATTCTCCTCCYTGTGAGGTAGTAAAGAAACCGTAGACCCAGTGACTTATCCATTGGGTTGTTCTCAACCTCCAACTTGTAGCTTGTAAACTGTGACCTATGATATTCAAACTATGACCTTCTCCAATTAAAACTCAACCCACTTTCAAACTGAAAACCCAAACTGAAAATGAAAATTTGCACACCTACCTACCCTATCGAAGACAATTGTTGGGTTAACTGACACTGAAATGCCAATGAAACCAGTCAAGTAGCTACTCCTCTAACATGGTTGTTTGACTGTGTTTCAGCAAGGTCAAAATTTGAATACGTAACAACAAAGGCAACTGTTGATACTTTTGTTTCTCACAGTGAAGACATGGCTGCGAATTTAAGCTAAGAAATATTTCCATATATTTAGCTACAACATCATAGAAAACATGGTTGTCAAAGTTTGTTTGTTATTCCCCAATATTAAAGGGCAAAGGTAGCCATGTGTCATTTTTCTACTGCTGAAATAAAAATTCACAAGGAAGACTCTGAAATGAAGGAATTTGGGATATTTTCTGATCTTCTAAAGCTCTAAGATCTCCCTCAATATCTTTGGAAAATTCATCCAAAAACTGAATCTTAGCCTCTGAGCTATATTTACATGATTTTAAATAAGAAGACAAAAATGCAGGAAAGTTTTCATCCCCCTCATCATCAATGCACATATTGTTCCATTCTCTAAAATCTTGAATGGGAGGAGATTATGCCACAAACTATGCCTCCTCCATCCATGTTTCCAAAAATTCATCCCAAAAAGTTGTAATAGTTCTAATAGATCTAGCAAGCAAACCTTCAGCCCAACTCCTACACTTGCCTTGAAATGAATCATAAAAAATTATGATGAAAACATCTGCATGCTTGACTCTAAGCAACTCAGTAAAGTCACGAAAGTTTGAGATATGCTTCGAAGTCAAACTCAGATCATCTCCACTAAATTTCAGGCCATTTCTTAAAAAATATTCATCCTTGGGTAAAGGATTTGGGAAACCAAAAATCTGTGAAAAGTCGAAACATGCATACCTTGAAACAATTGTAGTAGCATATGAGTTCTTCATCAAATCCAGTGGAGTCACTATTACCTTCTTCAATCTTTAAAACCTTCATACAGTGGAGTTGCCATTGATATTTTTTCATCTAGATACAACTAATAATGGAGTCGTCAGGTTGATGATTTATAACCTCTGTGTGTCTGACTATTGTCCACTGTTAACAATCAGATCTAAACTTGTCATTTCTCCCAGGGAAGATTTCACCTTCGGTCCCCGACAACGGTGCCAAAAAGTTAGCACTTGGTATTTTCTTTGGGTTGTATCAAAGAAACCCTAAGGTAACCATTTCAACCAACTTTATATTGTATTATGACCTATACAATCAGAGAGGGCTCTCTCAAAAGTCAAAAGGCTTTCACACTCAAGAAATATACAAAAATAACACTCAGAGGTCAGGTTTTGATATAAGATAGGTTTGTTTTTGTTTTAAAGAGATGGTAGGACAAGAGAGAAAGTACCATTGGGCAATGGAGTCAAATTCCGAAATTAAAATATTGTGCTAATAACTGGCAATGTACTTTCAGAAAGCAAAGGCAAAGTAAGTGTTATTCTTCAGCAATAGACAATATTTTAGGTGGCAGCAGAAAAGAGAAAGGGACAGACCATCACACTGAGAGAATCTAGCAAAGGATGAGTTCTCAATGTAACTTTAGATGAAATACAGAAAGATTGATTACTAGCAGAGCATCAAGCATGGATGAATTCTGAACCAACAATCTTTAAACACATAACAAGTATATACTGTATGAATGGAGCATCAAATCTAGATGAATTCCAAACATTTACTCTTAGCTAAATACTGAAAAGAACAAAAAATAATGGAGATAAGAATTTACTGGAAAAAAACACACTGAGAACAACAACATGATGAATCTTTGCCTCTTAAAATACTATGCTTATGTATTAATTCTTAAAGATGTTCTGAGAAATTGATACACAATCCAATAGCCTCCCTGGATGAAAGATGAACCCTTCTTACATGAGAAAACATAGAATATATAGTTTCTAGGAGGTCAAACCTCTTTAGATAGGTTTTGTTACAAAGACAAACTTTTTCCTAAAATAGAAACAACTATTTGATGACTCGTACCCTAAATTTTGGGAAGTTACAACAAAATCCCAAAAAAATAGGACATACTTTGACTAACTTTAAAGCCTAGTCTAATTCAATATGAAAGTGGTTGCAACATCTTGATAACGTGTCACAACTGAAAGGTTGTTTTGGAAGC
Organism: Picea mariana; assembly: GCA_032191745.1. NCBI lineage: Eukaryota > Viridiplantae > Streptophyta > Pinopsida > Pinales > Pinaceae > Picea > Picea mariana. The sequence goes on from JASDQU010240891.1 coordinate 187,134, forward strand.
CTTCTAGAGTGTACTGGAACCAATGTACATCGATCTAGGAAGATTTCTATGCTCTATGTCCATAACAGAACTTTCGGTAGTTTGAAGGGTTAAAACAGAGTGCGCTTAGCTATCGATTTTTTGTGAATGATATTTCGGCAGCTAAGTATGAAATTTGAACCCTGCTTTAGCTGTCGAAACCTGTAACTGCTTCAAAATTGGTCAAAAACGTTTATGTTTGGTCTTTAACCCTACTCCATCTATCATAAGCACCTTAATGCAAACTGAGAGATGCTTCTGCTAAGGTATCAAGACTGAGACAAGCTTTAGGTTTTGATCTTCTAAGAGCAAGTTTAAACCTCAAAACCCTATTAATGTTCTGCAATCAGTTATTATGTTTCCAAAGCTTCTTGTTCTTGTGCTTTAGAGTCTCATATTTAATGGCTAACTTGTCCAATGCAGAACCAGTTTTGAGAGATGTCTTTTTAAGAGTTCCATTCTCTGTTTTGAGATACCTTTCTAATACCTGTAACTCTACTAGTTATTTTTTTAGTTTTTGAACCTTTGGTTGTTTACTAACCCCTTTCTTTGATGATGTTTCAGGTATTTCCTTTTCTGGAGTCTCTATTGCAGCAGCAGGTGACTCTGAATCTAAATCTAAATATGGAAAATTGAGGATGTTTGTAATAGTGGCCTTTCTTTGACACTCTGCATCTTTCCCAAATTCAAGCTTCCTTTTAATTTTCTTTGATTTTGATGAGGAAGCTTCTATTACAGGTTCTACAGGTGACAATGCTCTCCTCTTTCTTTTACTTGTCTTTGAGGTCTCTACTTGTTTTGAGGAAACTCCTTTTACTTGTGGTTGATATTCTTGTTCAAACTCTCCCCAAAACAAAAGGTAACCTCGGGTTTTATCCCTTCTACTCAGCTCCTCTAACACTATAAGTTTGATTAGGCCATGATGAAACAAACTGATGCTAGCCTTTTGGGGCTTCGCCTGAACTTTGGAAGCCAGTTTGGTAAGGCTTTTAAGTAAATAATAAGGCATATTCAAAGGTTTCTTACCAGTAAAGTGAAGAAGCAATCTGAAATGATAAAGCATAGTCCTTCCATATCTCTCTTCACATGTGATATAAACCTGAATGATCTTCAACAATTCCTGCCATTTATCCTCCAAATAACTTCTAGGAATTTCATGTTTCCATTTCATGTTTTGACGTTCCTTTTTTAGAAATGATCTGAAATTGATTTCCTTGACTGAGGTGGTCTTAAACTATTTTTCACCTTCACCTGGAATCTATGTAGTTGCTTCTATACTCACCTCATCTATTTGCATCAAAACAGGGCCAAGTTGAATCTTAACCCCATCAAAAAATTTAGCAAACGCCTCTGTGATACCCTAATGATATCCCTGGAGTTTTTGGCAAAACCTATAGCATCCAACATTTTTAAACAACTCACAGGCTTCAGGATGCACCTCAAGATATGTGATGTCTTGAAATTCCTTTCTAAGAACAACACCTCCTTTTGCAATTTTCATGTCGAAAAACTAGTGACTATTCAAAGGTTGCTCAAATTTGAACCGATGATGAAGGATACAGGATATGTAAGGGCGAGCAATTTACTTAGTATAAGCATGCAGGGAGAATGAAGAAAAAGGGCTCAAGAATGGAGAATCAAAAGATGAAAGTGCTTTGGGTGGCTGTGGCAAGATTTTAAATAATTTAAAAAAAAAACAAGCAACCGATTCAACATATTTGAATGATGATGGCCGTTAAATCAAATCAGTTATAATTATTGGCATGATCAAGGGTTATGATTTTTCTACTAGACATAGAGGAACAAAGCATCATACTTCTTTAAAATCGGACTAATGATGATCAAAAACGATTTAGGAAATCAGACTAATGATTACCGAAAGCGATTTTTAAGAAATCAAACTAATGATGATCGAAAGCAATTTAGGTAGCATATAAACAAATATATCATGCGTACAAATGGTGGTTTAGGAGAGATAGGGCCCTTTAGTCACTTGTAATATTCTTCACATTCGACAGCGTATGATAGGTGTAAATGAACCATTTAGCTACCAAATGCTTTAACTTTCGATAGCTAATAACCATAAAATTATGTCTTTTAGCTACCGAAAATCACATTTGTTGTCAAAATTAAAACATGAGTTTTATCATGCAATCTCCAATTATGCCATTTAGAAACCCATGTAGATATATCATAATCCCAAAATTTATATGTGCTAACACAAGGTATGGAAAACATCTATTTTATTTCTTTGTGAAATTTTTAAGCTAGATTTTAGTATTGAAGTTGAATATCTTAGGGTTTGAACTTCTTCCCCTATATCCATGCTTTAATTTATTAACTTTGCAATACTTATGATGAATCTATGGTTAGTTTAACCTCCCTATGAATCTTGTATAGTCCAGGTTTCCTAGATTGATGCTCACCAAGCATTTTCTAGAGATGAGTAGGGTCTTCAACATTAAAGGTAAAGAGGGCATATTCTCAATGAATGGATTAGACTCCATGCCCAATGGTAGTTTCTCATTTATTTTCTAACCATCTCAAATTTAATATTCTCCATTTTTCTTTCAACACACAATCTAAGGTTCTTTCAAGATTAATTATCGAGTTAGATTGATAGATCTAAGTTTGATTATAAGTGTTAAATCTTTGGGCTTGGATCACACTTGTGTTAACCCTTTATTTCATTCTATATCCATTGAGGTTTGCATAAGTTAACTTTCAAGATTAATTATTGAGTTAGATTGCTAAATCTAGGTTTGATTGTAATTGTTAAATCTTTGGGCTTGGATCTCTCTTATCCTAACCCTTATTTCATTCTATATCTATTGGGGTTTGCATAAGTAAGTTAACTTGACTAGTTGAAAAAAAAGGGTTTTGATCTTGAATTGAAGCTTGTTACATTCATAGATCTAACATATTCTCACACTTGGACTCTATTGTGCTGACAACACAATCTTTTATAGAGTTTATGTTTTGTCTCTTACTGTTCGAAACATCTAATAACTTAATGGCACTAATTTTCCTCAAGCTTTCTTTCATTCATGATTGGTAAAAGAACTCAACAAAAAGCAAAAAATGGTTTTGTTCTTGATTTGAAGCTTGTTACATTCATAGATCTAACGTATTCTCACACTTGGACTCTATTGTACTGAAAACACAGTTTTTTAATAGAGTTTATGTTTTGTCTCATAATGCTGGAAACATCTAATAACTTAATGGCACTAATTTTCCTCAAGCTTGCTTTCATTCATGATTGATAAAAGGACCCAACAAAAAGCTTGATACTTATGCAATATTTGGCACTTCACATGTTCTTAAGGCTTGTAACAAAAAAATTGATGCCTCACATGGTTGAATACTCTAACTCTTGATACAAACGATTTAAGTTTCTATGGTATGATTTTATTACATGAGGATTTCCTTACTTGCTTCCTTGGTCAATATTAGGCATGATATCATTATACTTACAAAATTTATTGCACTAATGTGATCACAATGCCTTATAATGTGGAATGACCTATTCTCTAATGCAAACGGCTCAAGTAATATTCGACTCCTTTCACTGTTTTGGATTTGTTGTTAAGGGTTTAATGCTTGACAGATTTCATCTTGATGCAATATGAATGGACTTGATCTTAGTCGGTAAATAAACTGGTGGGAATCTACTTCATAAACAAACAGTTATACATACATTCGCCAACCCTTTAAGTTGGGTTAATTGTTGGTCTCAATATTTAATAATAGTTTATTGAATTATGCACTATACAACTTTTGAGCACTTTGATATTGGAATGACTATATTTCATGAAATTTGATTTCGCACTTTGCTGTCTTGAAGTTGATTTAGAACAACACTTAAAATAATGGACAGTGCACTAAATTGAAATCATAATCTTTCCAATGTTTAACCTATGATTTCATTTTGATAATTTTCTAAGTAAACTTATACCTAGATTTTCATCTTGATACTCATGAATCGTTAAATTTTGATACTCGTAAATCGTTAAATTTTGTGACTGAAATCTGTCCAAACACAAAAATAAGATTAGCATGTTCTAAATGTCTGCATCTAATCTCAGCAAAACTGATGTTTTTTATGGATCTTTCAGTGCTAATGAATGAATAAAATACAATCCAAACATCACTGTCTTGAGACTGTTAAATATAACAGCAGTGAGTTTTGAAGGTTTCTTCCACATAAGTAGTGGCATAAAACTTGCAAATGAACATGTTTGAATCTGCGTAAGTGGATGGCACCTCTTTAAAACTTAGGTAGATTGATTTCTGTATTATGGATTGCTCTAATCAAGGTCTCTTTTCCTCATTTCATTGGGCCTATTTACTGTATGGATGGTGAATGCAAACATACTCTTTCAATCAAGTACATGAGCATAATTGTTGATGGTTGATATCATTTGGATCTGTTAGACAAATATGAATGGATGCACTTATGTGCCATATTCTTTTCATTGGTTTTCCCGCAGAACATGACCACACTTTATAACAATCACATTTTTCTAAGTAACATATCCTTTAAAGCTTGTTTAATCTGGCAATAACTTGCATATCTAAATATTCAAAGTGAAATGGTAAAAGTTGCTAGTTGTCTTTGTCAATCCTAAGTTAAGAAAGCTCCTCTTCTTATACTACAACTGAGTTTAAATTGACTTATAGGGATTCCCGCGGGCTAGGGTAGCTAGTTTCCTTAGTTTGAAGTGTGGGGCAAGGCTACCGAGGTGACAGTGGGTAGCTTGCCTCTAGTGTCTCTAGACTCTCCCGCTGAGGTTAGGACTTTTCCTCCTAGGATAGAGTTTGAGTGGTAACAGTACTAACAAATTTATATTTTAAGCAGAATAAGATCCCTATATTTGTCAATAGATTCAACCATCACAACAATTGGCAGAGTCTAAAGTCATTGTCCTATTTTTTCTCATCAAACATAAGCGGGATTATTTAACGAATATGTGGTGCACATCATACAAATAGGCGCATCCATTTTTGGTGCCCCGTCGTTTTTCTTTCATTTGTTGCAGTCCTACATGACTTCTCTTCACCATCTATTGTCATTATTACATTGAACATAATAAAAATTATTATAAATACTATTCATTGCCGTTGCGGTTCCCCAATGTGTATAATGTGTCTTTTCTGAATTTGGAATAGTCTTTATTTATGGCGATTATCATGCTGTAATTACATTGAGTATGATCTCTTCATTTCAAAGATAGTCAACTCCAAATTTTCAGCCATTTAGCATAATATATGTAAGTGATTTTTGAAGAGGGATACATTTATGCATGGTGTTCTGTTGCAAAAGAGTTCCTTGAATAACCAGCTTTTACGCAGGAAGCTCGTGAAATTATTGAAAAGAGCGTCTAGAGTCTGATTGTATAAAAGCTTTTAACTTTAATTACATTTTTGTTCTTAGTTATTTTGATTTGAATCCTAATTTTGATTCCAATATTTATCTATTTATTTTATCAATATTTTTAATATATTATTATTCTCCAAGGGACTTCTCTTAATTTTAATATATTATTATTCTTCAACAGCTGGTTGGCCAGTTCTCATCTTCCTTTTAAACCCTTTCACCAGCACTCTTTTCATTATCATTTCAGCTTTTTGTCCTCGATGATGGGTGGAGTGTCCACTCGAAATGTTGAAGGTTCCATAATCTGGCACACAGTTTATTTCCAGAAAGTTTAAGCAACAACTCTAGAGTGTGAACACACAACCATGTTCGTTGACAAACTTAGAAATGTATTGTATTTGTTAGCAATTTCCAAGAGACAAAAACATATAGCTCTTAGAATAGTACTAATCACACACCTTGTATTTTATATAAAAATCCTGTGGGGTTATACAATCTAGTCTTTGAATACGTATCTTGACTTTCCCTGTTTCTATTACAAGGTACAAACTAACTAGACTTTTGGAATTGTTTCCATTGCAGATTGTATTTGATGTTACAGACAAGGTCAATTTCAGATTCAACATTGATACTCAAATCTCCACTCTTCTATTTATTTGCAATTCAATGTTTAACAATGAAACAGTAGAAGGATGTCCTTGAATTATTCAAGGAAGAGTAATGATCATCCCCTAGAAACTGTCAGGGCACTTGTTCTTGGTTTTACTAAATTTATTATACGTACATATATGAAGTAAGAACCTAGGCATATTTTGAAAGAAAATTGTGTGATCAGATTGGTCTGGCATTGCTGCCACGCTCAAACACTGCAGCTGCCCCCATTCCAGTCCCTATAAAATATTCAGAACACCAAAATGAAAGTGAATTATATATAGAAACAACAATATGTACATAAACCAAGTGCATGAAAAACAAAAGACAACAAGAAATTCTGGTAAAAGAAAATATCAATCTTTGAACAGCATTATGGTAATTATTCTCACCTATACACATGGAGACAACTCCAAACCTACAATCTTTACCACGTCGTTTCATTTCATGGAGTAATGTGCCAACACACCGAGCCCCTGAAAGCATAACAGAGGAATCAATAACCCAACAACAAAAATGTCACCCATTTCACTAAGAAAATAGTTGATGCCTTCGAAGCCTGCACCTGTCCTACTTAAAGTTCCTTGCCAGCTGCAACTTTTGCATTTATAATTATGCTTGTCATTAAGTTTGTGTGGATTGATTGTTAACATGGGGGCATCGCTCATAAACCACTGCATTACATATGAAATTATCGAGGAAAGATCACAATTTACTTATATTAAATTAGTAGACAAGCCATTACACGCGAAATGCTGACCAGAGTGGGGGGCCCAACTAGAACAGTGTAATAACTCATGGTTAACCTCAGTAGAAAGGTAAGAGAGGTTCTCCTTATGCCAAAGGTTACAATAAATTTGGCTAACGAGAACATGATAATTACAAGTACCTGCCTTACATTGAGTGTCGCTAGTAGCTAGCCTAAAATGAGGGTTTTCCAATTACATCTTAGAGGTTAATACTAAACACAAAGGATTGGTCTTTGCAGGCAAGGAAAATGCAGAAGTTGAATTAAAGCAAGCAAAAATTAGCTCTAGAGTAAACTGAACCATGATCAAGAAGAAATACTCTTGAGCTAAACAGATCAATGTGCATTGCACACAAATAGCATTTATCCATCCGGGAGCTGAGAAAATTGACATTACGATGGTTGAACATTAGAGAAAGAGGCGTAGTTTCTACTAATGTTAATGMATATGACTCTATGAGATGAAGTCTTTTGACAAGTAGCGTATTTTTTATGTCATGTTTCGGAGACTGCCAATTTAAGCCCGTGAATCTGAGGAACTGCAATTTCTAGAAAATTAAATTGGTCATGCAATTCAAATTCCTCACATGTAACCCAGAGCCTAAATGCCTTCGATTGTAAATGGCCTAAACAGATATGATGTAAATTTATTGAAATAACTTAATGACAAACTTGTGCCAGCAGTACATGATTATGATTAATGAAGATGTGCTTCAAACGGAACACGACGGAAAGCAAAACAAAGATCTTCTGATGTCAATAGTGGGACTAGAAGTTAGAAGAATTTGAACACTTATTATGTTTGCCTTGCCAACAAACTTGAACAAATAGGGGAACATTCTAAGAATGTCAGAAATTGAAACTCAACTTTCTATTGTTTATCAGTTGCATACTTAGCAATAAAGTCATCTTAAATATCTCCTTTCATTTCATTGAATCCAAAACATTACTACAGACTGTATATGCAGCATCCCTAGGATATTAAATTCAAGATTTCACTGCTATTATCAAAAATGTGCAGACTTGACATACCTGTTGCTCCAAGTGGGTGACCAAGCGCAATAGCTCCACCATTTACATTGACTTTTTCTGGATCCAGCTCCAACTTCTGACAACAGTATACATACTGAGAGGCAAATGCCTGATACAGAAAACATATAAAGGTTATTTTACGAGCAATTTTCAAGCAAATTTCTAGTTGCAGAATAATGATGCAATCCAGTTCTTGTTCCAAGAAAAGAAACATCATGTTAAATAACAGGCTGTAACTGGGTAATAACAGGGCCCTTGACATGCCAAAAACAAATAATGTAGAATACTTAAATTGACAAGTTAACCTGAGATATCCAAATGGAAGAGGGATTTTCACATTTAGTGCAACAAAAAACAGAATTCATAAGAGAGTAACATTATGTGAGTTTTGGATTGAATGCTGAACATGAAGATGTCAAAATTTTAGATCTTGTTAGAGAAGGGCACCATGATTCATATTATAGACCTTTATCATAACAGCTGCCAGCATGCAGCTGTTTTTATCTATCTAGTACTTTGTTTATCTTTCAGCTTTTGTTATGCTTTTTAAGTCTCAATCAATAATGTTACAAAATATGAACGATGCTAGCTGGAGTCACATAGGAATCGCGGATTCGTGATCTAAAGAGGAATTCAGCTGGACAACAAGAGCATACCCAGCACAGTAACGTGCATAAATATGTACATAATGGTCACTGGCATTGCCTTGGTTAAAGGAAATCGCTAAAAGAAAAGTTGGCATCCATTGTCAGTGACTCAGCACTGCAATCTGCAAATGGTATTGTGCGTTAATCATGGCAGGCTAAGGCAATAAATGCCATATGCATTGGATTTAAACAGGCTTTTGGACTTCTCTGGCTATGGTCATAAAAAATAAAAAATCAATCCTAGTTTAACTAGTACCATGCTTGCTATCTGCAGCAATCAACATAAGGCAGACAGCAGCCTATGCATTTCATTGCAATATTCAGTATCTTAGTTTATACAAAGCACAGTATACCACTGATGATAAAGATGCTAATATTTTTTAGGACATGAAAGATCAGTCTTATCATTTACTTATTCCCTGCTAAGTTGTCAAACTGTGCCCTGAAATGATAGCTTTTCTAATTGAATGAGGGAAGAGTCCCTGAGCTGAATTCCCTTCAAAGCAAATGAGCAAGAAGTCTCTCACTTTGGCTGGTAGAAATTCCTACCTGGGTTAATGCATGCATCATATGTCCAGTAGTCTAGCCATGGTGATAATCTAATGTGCTACTCAGTTTTCACTTTATTTCTGACAAGTTCCTGTATTTCTATTGAGTATGTAGGACCAGTAATGCAGGATGCCTTTTTAGCAACAAAAACCTTCGTAGATTTCAATTGCATTTCAAGTATCCTGCATGTAAACATAGGTTCAAGTATCCCACAAGCCTGACTAGCTGATTACCTGGGGAGACCTATTAGCAGGTCCTTACTCTCTATTACTTATGTAGGCAATTGATTCTCTGCTCCTTAGCTTTCCTTAGCTTGCCCATTAAACCTACTTTTCTCATATATATATTTCCTTTGAATTGAGAATTTTGGTGTCAGCTTGTTGCTAAGCTATACCCATTATGGTTTGAAAAATATTTGATACAGATAAGAGCATAAAAAGCTCAAATAAAACTCAACATAAAATGCAGTGATACTCTCTTTAAACACATCGCTACCTCTCTACTACTAAAACCACTATGAAAAGGAAGCTTTGATGATCTATCTATACCAGATCTAGACATGCCTTCAGTTGAAAGAAAGTGTAAAAACATCAACAATGCAGAAAGCAATCCAAGAACAATCTAGTCTGTTGGGAAAGCAAGGTCTTGACTCTTAACACAGAAAATCCAGAGTATGAACTATAAGTATGTATTCACTTGTGGCGAGCATAAGCTCTTATGATTTCCTATAAATCTTGATACAGAATTAGAAAGCTATATATCATAGCCATTCTGTCAACAACGTAGATATTATATATAATTACGTGCTTCAAAAGGAATAGGAATTCCATGAATTAAAGTCTGGACGATTTGCTCTCCAAGAGAAAGGCCTTTATATCATTGAAAATGTCCAGGTCCATTGGAATTTGGTATTAACACAGAAGATCCAGAGTATGAAGTATAAGTATGTATCACTTCTGGAGAGCAGAAGCTCTTATAAGTTTCCATTTAGTATAAAATCTCGATACAGAACTGGAAAGCTATATAGCATAGCTATTATGTCAACAACGTAGATATTATATATAATTATATGCTTCAAAAGGAATAGGAATTCCATGAATTGAAGTCTGGACGATTTGCTCTACAAGAGAAAGACATTTATATTATTGAAAATGTCAAGGTCCATTGATGATTGGCCATCAAAAAGAGAACAAGAAAATCACATTACTTACATATTTGATTCATTGCCCATGCAAAGAAGTCACCTTCTCGCACTCACATATTTTTGTTACCTTCAGATTTAAGGTAGGTAAGATTAGCTGCCAGTTAGCAGATCTCTCTTTACTCAAATTATAACTGAGCAATGTCAACAAAAGTGCAATTTCACTTAAACAGTTGTCACAGAGGAGTTAATAATAGACAATATTGTGGTTTGTAACACACCCGACCCCTAAATACTCTTTTAAGGGATGGGGCATAAAATTTCGTTTTCCCTAAACCATGTCACATCCACTTTCCGGGATCTCCATCACATTCTCCTCATTGAGAGCTTTCCAACCACTGTCGCCATGCTCGAATACGAGCTCAGGATCGAGAGATAGGCCCTTCCAAAGTTCTTCGAGCGTTATTAGTCAAGGGCCACGTGGGTCCATCTCATACATATCATCTAGAATTCCCCGAAGTTCTAGATCTCCTAGCACTCATGTATCTATGGTGGGGATCCATCCACCATTAATTCCAACGGCGGATCTTCCTCCTCGTTAAGGCATACGCTTAAGGATAATTCAGCGTTCGATGCTTCAGCACTGAGTGCCCCTTTTCTGTCTACGCACGAAACCTCCCGGAGTCTCGAACTCCCGAAGTCCCGTAAGCTTGCCACGTGGCTCCGAACTTCGGCCCTTCAGTCTCTCTACAACACTACACCCCAAATCCTCTAAAGTCCCGAAGTCTCGAACTCCCGGAGTCCCGGTCAATTCACCAACCACTTTGGCCAGGTGGGCACGTACCAGCAATTGACACACAGCAAGGGCCAAGGGTGACACGTGCCCTCATCAGGGGGTGACACGTGAAACGTGTTAATGGGCCTATAGGGTCTGTGAAACACACGAATCCAAGTGACACGTAGCACATGGCACATTAATCATGAGTCAACATCACCCTGGATGACGTCAATGTGCCACGTCACTTCGGACTGATAGCCTTCCCCTTCGATCTCAGGGTCAAGATGCGTCCACGTAGACCTCGGAATCTATGGCCTCCCTCGCTTTGCAACTTCGGCGTTCGGGGTTTCATGGTGTAACCTTCTCCTTACTCCCAGAGTAGGTCAAAGCCGAATTGACCATGGAGTAGATCCAACGATCAGAGAGGGACCCAATGTGTCCACAAATCAACGGTCCCCGTCACTTCGGCCTTCGGGGGTTTGGTCATGTAGTCTCCATTTTGCTCCCGAAGTAGGTCAGCGCCAAACTGACCACCATCTAGATTGGACGATCATGAGTGTTCCCGAAGTCCCTTTGGATTGAAGACTCTCATTACATCACGGGTTTGGCGTTCGAAGTTTTTGACACTATAGCAGCTCCATCCTCCCGAAGTGAGACTTCGCCTAAGTACCATACACGAAACCCTCCACTGGTTGATCGGACGATCAAGAAGGGTTCCCAGTGGACTCCCCAGATCAACGACTCACAACATTTCGCAACTCCGGCATTCGGGGGTTTTGGCAGTTGTGAAGTTGTGACATCCCAGAGTTCCGAACCCTCAGAGCTCCGAAGCTAATAAGAACTTAGCACCATTCGGACTAGCGCAAGGTTCCCAAACCTTAGTCATATGGGTCCTCTGAAAATCCTTGTGGGCTACACGCTTAATTCTTGGCTGGGAATTTGTTAAGGCCGTGGGCACGAGCCCTTAGTCACACAGGTGAAAGGTATGAAGGGTATGACCCTCGGTTGCATTCTATAAGCGTTGTACCTCGTGAGTTTGCAAATACTTCAAATGAAGTGCAGGAATACTCCTTGCGCTTCTTCCAGAATTTTAGAACTTAAAGAGTTCTTAATCCCTGCACATCTTGCCAAGGTTCTGCGCACCTTCGCACTACCTCTCCTGAGCTTAACAGACCCCTTTCCCAAGAGATCCAAATGACTGGAAGCATAAATATGCACATATGAAAATTGGGCCTATGGTTAGCAAAATCACAGTGCTTTTCCTTTAATTTGAGCCACTACAGGGGGCTCGAGAACTTATGTATACCAATCATACTCGACCATATAGGTCCTTAATTACTTAAATACACGACCAGGCAAAATGAAGAGAAAAATAGTCAAGTCATCAAACAAACATGCACATCCTTGAAACATTCACGGGATATTCAACCTTATTTTATTGTCACAATTCAGTTCTGCAGGGTATGAGAATACTTATCTAATACAAGATGCAGCCAACCAACCGATTGTGGGTGTCCACCTTTCCACCCGACCATAGGCTTAGAGGCGCATTCAATCTTAGCACTCTGGCCACCCCTGTGCCAAGCCATGATATCACTAGGGAACTTTCGCAGTTTCTCAGGGATTCTCTTTGTCACGGTCTCTGCAAGGTTTATCAGATGCCTCCTCCRCATCAAGTTCGCAGTCTCCTGCTCAGTTCGCGATCTCCTGTAAGTTCTCAGAGATCTTTTCTCTTGTTCTCTTCATTAACCAAAACAGTTATCAAGTTTTCAGTTCCTCTTCTCCRTTGGAGAGCCTCTCACGCTCTCTCTCCCTGTGTGTCTATTTTCTGCCTTCACGTGTATTCTTTCACGCCTTTCTCCTCCTCTGGAAAKTTTTGAACCTGTCCTGTTCCTTCTGTYAGAARRAAACTCGAGTCAAAGTGGGCCTGYAGGAAAACTGCCCTCTATGGTACTTCGGGATGACAGTTTTTTGTCTCCCTAGCCAAACCCTCCATGCTTCCATTCATTGGGGTGGTTGGGTTCAACCACCAGTCCTTTTCTTGTTAACTGATTTCTCCTTGGGATTAGGATGAGGCTTATTATTTCAGCAAGGAGAAATTTGGGTCATTTGACATAATGAACCCTTTCTATAGTTTTCTCATTCTTTCCCCTAGTGATATCATGGCCAGTACTTCAAGGCTTCACCCCCGCAGTCAGTGGTTGGCAATCTAAACAAAATACATTTACATCGTTCACATGCCGTAGCATGGTAATCCTAATTAATGATTAATTTACAAGCTGGTAGAAACAGGGGTATTACATGGTTCCTCAAGTAAGATGACATTTGGCAAGCAAGGCTTCACCCCCGCAGTCAGTCGTTGGCAATCTAAACAAAATACATTTACATCATTCACATGTCGTAGCATGGTAATCCTAATTAATGATTAATTTACAAGCTGGTGGAAACAAGGGTATTACATGGTTCCTCAAGTAAGATGAGATTTGGCAAGCCCAAGGATTAGCTCAATTGGCTATCATCAATGTTATTGGGCATTTGGCTAGTTCCATGCTATCAGGTGCCCTATTTGAATCTCCCCGGGCTAGCCACACTAGTCTACACCAATGGGTTTACTATGGATGTCATCCACGAATGTGGGGAGGCATCCCTTGGGTTTTCCCACAAGATTTTCCTTGGAACTTTAAATAAAAATATAACAACCAACTGACAGATAATAAAATTACCAAACTCATACATGTTCTTTTCACCTTAATTACAAGGTTCTACTTAAAAGGATTTAAGAAAACTATAAATTTTTCTAAACTTGTTTCCAAAGTAATACATCCAAAATCCATATAACAGTCCTATCCCAACTACAATAATGAATTGAAGGAGTTCTGATCATCAAAATGATTCTAGAGGTGGATAGTTTCAGAATTTTCCAGGTGACAACTATTATATTAATGAAGAGAATTAAGGAAAAGTTCCCAAAGATGAGATGGAATAAGAGAAAAGACATTAGAAATCACTAAACAAATAAACAAGAGTGAAAAATAACCACAAATAACTTCAAGAACAAATGAATCAGTTTTGGATGTCAAGCTATTAAGTATTTGCAATTTTTATCCTTTTACAAGCTATTGAGTTTTCATTATTTTCAGGCATTTTCTTGTGTTTTGGCATGGCTTCTAACTGAATTGAATAAGGACACCAGAGTTGGACATTAGTCAACGGGGATCAGCTATAATACCTCATTTATTTCGAAAAGATCAATATCGCCAATTTGTAGTCCAGCTGCCTTGACTGCTGCTGGTATTGCCACAGCTGGACCAATTCCCATTACCGCTGGATCACATCCAACTGCAGCAAAACTCCTGCATAGAGTTCAGATGAGAGTTTAGTAATAAAAATATAATCACCATTACAAGGCATTAAGCATAGAGTTCAGATGAGAATTGAGTAATAAAAATATAAGCACCATTACAAAGCATTAAGCCTAAGTTCCGTGCCTGAAAACTCCAAGAATGGGCAAGCCTTTCTGCATTGCCATTTTCCTCTTCATAAGCAGTACTGCACCAGCTCCATCAGTAACTTGGCTTGAATTCCCTGGAAGGCATCAAATACATGTGAAGAGTAGGCCTAAAAGAAAGACGCAGTGCTACTAAAATCCCTGGTTACATTAGAGTGTCCGAATACTTCCCACCAAACAGATAAAAAAGAATCCTAATGTCTGAATACTTCCCACCAAACAGCTAAAAAAGAATCCTAATGTTAAGTGCCCTACCTGCAGTGGTGCCACCGCCCTTCTTAAAAGCAGGCTTGAGCTTTGCAAGATCAGACATGGATGTATTTGGTCGAATCCCATCATCAACAGATATAGTCACAGGTTTTCTTTGTCCAGTTTTAGCATCAACAATCTACGCATCAAGTCAAAATACAAGTAATCATGCGAACTGGTCTTCTTATATGGCATCTGTTGGAATTGCATAATTTCCATCATTTCCCTTAGAATGTTGATTGCAAAATTGATTTAGTGCATTGTGTTTCATTTACTTGAGTATGTACTGGGATGATTTCATCTTTAAACCTTCCTGCTGCTGTTGCTGCTGCTGCTTTTTTATGAGACCGTACCTGTGATAGACTTGAACCAATAAAACTAAAGCTCTTTCATAGAAAAGAACTCATTTTCATCCATTGGAAGTGACGCATGATTGGAAGATAAGCTTTCAGAAAAATTAAAAAATTACCGCAGCTTCATCTTGGCTCTCTCGTGACACCCCATATCGCTCGGCGACATTTTCAGAAGTGACACCCATTGGAAGCAAGCAATCTTGTACTTGTTGGTTAGTCTGAATCTGCTCCATCAAAATGCGATCAAAATTTCAATATCATTTTAAAAACTTCAAGATTGCTAAGTTCAGTTATAGACGTCGTGTCCTATATTAGTATAGGGTCATATAAAGGAGATGTATTCATTGAGCAAAAGGGTACCAAAAACAAAGATATGACAGAGCAGTGATATTGTTTTGCTGATTGCATTTCAGTGCTTACCCTTGGATTATCTACAGGTCCCCAACCTATAGAGTGCTCTGACATAAACTCTAGTCCTGCACCAATGCCTGTAAAAGAACAAACACAAACTGAATTAGAAACAGAAAAAATTGGGAGGGGCAGGAAGAGTGAGAAGGGATGATCTTAACAACATCGATGATATGACGATCATTCACTCCGCTCACCAATGTCATAGTATCCACATTTGATAGCGGATGCAACATCAGCAACTGCCTGAAGTCCAGAGGAGCACTGCCTATTCACGGTCCTAATGGGTACACTCTCTGTAGACAATGATCGATATCAGAACATGTATGTGGGCTCCCTGTCAGGTGAGAATGGATAGATGAGAAGATAAACGCACCTGGAAATCCTGCGTAGAAAGCAGCCATGCGGCATTCCATGGCTCTGCGAGAGCCAGGGGCCAGAACTGTGCCAACAATAATGTCACCAACTTCATCTGGTCTGATCCCGGTCCTTTCCACCACAGCCTGTAGCAAAGTTGCAAACACAGGTAGCTTTTAGTAACATATTCGCAGCATTCACATGCTTTTTCTTCTACTACAGAAACCATCCAATTTTTTGTGTGGCTTTGGGGATTCTCACGGAGAGCCCATACAGGAATGCACTGAGAATTGATCATGGGCCAGTTGTTATAAACTCTAGGAATGCACTGAGAATTGAACATGGGCTAGTTGTTGTAAATTCCCACAGGTATACAGCTAGACCACACATCCCAACTGATGTAAGAAAATGTAAGGCTTATGGAGAACATGGGGTGGACTTGGATCTGTAATATGTGCATGCAAATCAGGACCTCCTGGAGACATAAGTTCAAGCCCTACCTCCTGGTGCCCCATGGCAATCTCAAGATGCATGCACCTCCTGGAGACATAAGTTCAAGCCCTACCTCCTGGTGCCCCATGGCTATCTCAAGATGCATGCAATCTCAAGATGCATGCACCTCCTGGAGACATAACTTCAAGCCCTACCTCCTGGTGCCCCATGGCTATCTCAAGATGCATGCACAGTTCGTGGACATGGAACCTAGTCAAGGTATATGCTGAAGTCCATGAGTTTGAGCCGTGACCAAGGCTGTGAAACTTCTCACTCTCTACCCTTAGTCCCAAGCCTGTTGAGCTAAATAAATGGCAAGCCTGAAGGAGAACATGGGGGTAGGCTTGCGTCAGTAATATGTGCATGTAAGGCATGACGTCATGGTGCCATAAGTTCAACCCTTACCCCTCCAAGTGCCCCCGTGGCTATCTCAATGTGCCATAATTGCCATGGGAATGAAACCAGGTCAAGTTATCGGGTGAAGTCCATGAGATATAAACCTCGACAAAGGGTGTGAATTAGTAAGTGATTCTTGACTCTCTAAATTCTAGTCCCTGGATTCTCTTTAAGCCACAGAGAGTGGGGAATGTACTCAGTGGGGAGGAGGCGGTCCTCTTCACCACTATGACTTTGGGGGTAAATTTTCTCGCATCAAGATAGAAGGAACGGAATTGACTATGAAAAGTGAATATTACCTTTAAAACGGGTTCCAGTAAATCCTCAAATTGAATATGAAGAGTGACTGTTACCTTTAAAACAGGGTCCAGTGAACACTGAAATTGAATACGAAGAGTGACTATTACCTTTAAAACAGGATCCAGTAAATCCTCTGGGCGAGTATCTTTGAATCCCCCTCTCTTTGCCCTGCATTGAGGGGTCCTGTAAGCACTGTAACAAACAAATACATACAAACCCAAAATCAATATTCTTCACATGGAGGTCCTCAACTCCAACAAACTATATTCTCACGAATTCTGCATATAAAAGGCAAAGTTGCACTGAAATAAATTCTACGCTACCCATAGGCATAGGCATGTCAAGAAGCCCATAGCTATTCTGGTTTTAGTGAAACATGGGTTCTTTTGGCTCATTTTTATCACTGAACAGAGATTGTCACCCATGCTTGCATAATCCAATATGGGAGATTGTGACCATATTGTTGCTATTCTGCTTTTAGTGAAACATGGGTTCTTTTGGCTCATTTTTATCACTGCACAGAGATTGTCACCCATGATTGCATAATCCAATATGAGGAGATTGTGACCATATTGTTTTGAAGGCTAAAAAATAATAACAAAAATAATATCCTTTTCTAATATTTTTTAAGGTGGTAAAACTTGTCTTTTTTTTAATATTTTTTAAGGTCCACCAGGCAGGCAAGGAAGGGACTATACGAGCCATCACACCCTGCGGACCCAACCCCAGGAAGAGACATAGCTCTTTAAGGTCGATTGGTCCTCTATTAATCATTTAATTTGTTTGTTTGTTCGCAAGGGGTAAAATTTATGTTTTTCTAATATTTTTTAAGATGGTAAAATTTATCTTGTTTGTAAATCAGTAGATAGTTACTATTGGCTACTATGATAGTTACTATTGGCTATTATAAGGTTATTTATAAATTTAGACTAACGTATAATTGTTATTAAAGGAAAATTATATCATCTAAAATAATCTAATGATCCATAAGAAAGAGATTTTCACTTTTACTAAATTAAAAAAAAAAAAATTTACTTCAAAACCAAAAACCAAATCAATTTAACAAAATGAAATCAAAAATTTTAGAAATTAGTTTTTATAATTAACATAATTAATAAAAAATTAACCTAAATAACTTCTAATTTATCAAACCTAAAAAGAGATCCACAAGATTAAGTAAAAACAGAATTGATAAACGAACCAGATTAATAAAAGTTAACCCAAATTTATCTTAGCCTCTAATTTTTTTTCTAATCTGAAGAGACATCACAAGATCAAGTTTTTATAAAATCTGAAGAGACATCACAAGATCAAGTAAAAACTTGCTTTATACATCCACGTTTAAGATAAATCTAAGCTAATACACAACCAGAGTAAAAACAGGGTTTATAAATTCAACCAACGAACGAGATGAGAGAAACACGGATGATGGTACTTATTACTTACGCCACAATCACAACGTCGTCATCGTTGCAGCTCTCTGCAGCTCTGGCATGATCAATTCCACTGTCTCCACCCATGCATACAGAAGGGGACACCTGCTAATATCACGGTTAAATACTTAATACTGGAACTTTTGCAGACCATGCCAAGAAGAAGAAATATGGGAAGCGGGATCCAATTAACTAACTCACAAGCAGATTATGAGCAGCCAGGGGGGCTGTGGAGAATCCCGTTAAATGCCCCATTAACACCTGTTGCCTCATTTGTACCTTCTCCATCTCCATTTTTAACAACACACCGCGGTCCAGATTCGAAAGAAACCTTGCAAAGCGGGTTTAGTCGCTCAATTCCTTTCTTTCACGCCTATGCTTTATGCTTAGGCGCGTGCATATATATATATGTTCAGATATATTTAAAAATAAAAATTAAAAAAATTATATATGCTCAGACATTTATGATTGATTGCAATTTCCTCGAGCCGAGCCCAGCCAGCCAGCCGCCCACACTGCAAACAGTGACATATTCACACCTAATCTTTCGGATTCAATCCAACTGGCGTGGAGTTCGAAAGCATTTCGGATAGAAGAACAGCAATCTTCCAGTCAAAGCAATTTTTTCGCGCTTTACGTATCCGACGAAACCGCTGCCCTCTTCCAATTAAGATTTGTCATTCCTTTAGTCGTAGGGAATCCCTAATTCTACGGAGATATAAGCAATGAAAGAATTAATTGGAGAAATTTTAGGCCCTTCACTCCTAGTTCACCATAGAAGACCAAGTGCAAACCGTTTTACTTTCTACCCTTCCTCTTGCCCTCGTTAATAAAAAAAAAGTGAAAGTAGACATCACACATCAAAGTTAAATATTTACATTTATCTAAGTTAATAAGAGTTACTTAGTTGAAGAGAATTTTTTATATGTTCAATTGAATTTAATAACTTTCAAAATCTAAGAATCAAATCATTCATTAAAAATATTATTTCTACTTCACAATAATCAATACATTAACAAACCATAACCTTATGGTATGATGAAGAATTTCATATTAAATAATAATATAAGTTAGAATTAAACAATAATATAAATAAGAGTTAATAATTTTAACATTTACATAAAAAAATTATTTATAACATTGAAATTAAAATACCAAAAATGATATATAAAAATAAGACAAATAAAAATTAATAACTCCAATACTATGCAACATGTGTATACCATTGAAGTTAAAATACCAAGAAGGATATATAGAGTTAAAATTGAATTAAAACATTAAAGTTAAAATACCAAGAAGGATATATAAAGTTAAAATTGAATGAATTGAAAATTGAAATTGTAATTTATATGGATGAGTGATATATAGTTGAAAATAAATATTATTTATTTTATTTTTGAATTTGTGTGAATTTTATTATATTTATTACACCATATGCATAGAGAATTGCTTGCTTTGCATAAACTCGTGTAGATTTAACATTTATTATGCATAATAATATCAAAACATTATTTATCTTTTTCATTTTTTATAATAAAATATTAGTTTTTTTTTGGAAAAATAAATATCAAAAGATTGCTTATTGTTTAAAATATATACATCTTCTAAGAAAAAAATAATTTATATTTTTTAAAAATCATGCTTTTAAATAAATAAGTTTTCTATAGTTTAGATTAGTAATATTTTTTATGGGTTTAAAATTATGATATAGATATTTGTATTTCCTAATTTAAAGGTGGTAAGCATATGAAGTTTTTATTGAGGAGTTATTGCTAATGTTGTTAGGCATTTGGCCACTTTCGTGCCAACAAGTGCTCAATTCAAATCTTTTTGGGTGAGGTGCACTAGTTTACACCAATGAGTTTATTAGGATTGTTATCCACGAATGTGGGAAGCATCCCCTAGATTTCTTTGTGAGGTTTTGCTTGGAAAAAAAAAAGAAACGCATCTTTAGGAACTAAGATATTATTGTGTTTCATAGCATTATAACTATACAAAGCTCCTATTAAGGAAAAAATCTTATTATGTTTAGACCTTCTACTATTCACTTGAGATGCTCATTTAAAGCCTCTAATCATTCTTCTAAGCCCAAGTTGTACACAAACTCTTTTTTAAGTTCGATCAAACACACTATGTGAAATATATGCAATCATTCTTGAAATAATCATTGTGTGGTTTTGATATAAAACTCTGCGGTTTTTTTATGGAGGAACAAGTGTGCACATGGCCATATGCTTCTAAGCTTGGGGACTAGGGCCACAGGCCCTCCCCTTTCCCCTTTCTTGTGTCCTAGTCCATCAATTTTTTTCCCAATATCCCTTTCACGTGCCCCGTATCCTTTCTCCTTCTCCCCTGTCACCTCTAGTCGGTGATTTGCTCGTGTTATTGCCACGTCTTGCATCTGAGGTCAAGCCCTAGCATTAGGAGGAGACAGATGGTGCTTTTTGAGGAGGAAGAGGTGGACTATGAGCATAGCCCATCACGTGGTCGAGTGTTCCCCTCCCTCGAGGAGTTCCTCAATCGAGATTCTCACCATCCACACTCATCGCAACCATCACATCTTTCCTTTTAGGAGGGGCAGGACTATACACAAGCATGAGTGAAGGATGGAGGATACGAAGAAGGAGGAGGCTTGGTTAACAGTCCTCCTAAGAGTTTCCCGTCAGATGCATCTAGAGCTAAGAACAAAAGCTGTGGTTTTGAAGTTTCAGAATAGTTTTCCCCCTCCAGCCCCCGTAGAAGCGATGTACACAAGCCTTCCATGGCTCCTTTGTGCTCCCAAGAGACTAATACGAAAGGACCTGCGAAGAAGCCAGCCAAGTGTATTCCGGAAAAAAGAGGCTAAGTGAAGATGGTTGTAGGAGAAGACTTGGTTGTTGTGGAGATAACCAATTTCCATGGAAAACTGCTAGTGGGAAGGTTCACAAGTAAGACACATGGACTTCAGGCCTTGCAATCCCGGTTAGAGAACACATGTTCTCTGGTTCTAGGGTATGCATCGAAAGCCCACATTCTAACTAGAGGCTGGAACTCCTTTCTCTACAATTCAACAACAAATAGTGACAAGTTGTTGTGCGGTAGATGGTTGTGGGGGCTGTTAGGATTGGTTCTTAAGCCCTGGATAGTAGAATTTGACCCGGAGTGCGAACCTGTCCCCCAAATGAAGGTTTGGGAAATACTTTCAGGCCTACCCCTGGCCTTTTGGACTAGAACAACTCTGAAGGTAATAGGGATAAATTAAGGTCTTTCATGGGTCTAGAACCCAATTGGGCCTCCAAAAAAGACCGGTGTTGGGAATGGATTCAAGTAGAGGTGAATGTCAGAGATGGTTTGATTGGGAACCTAGACCTTGTGTAACATACCCACTACCCAAATAAAAATTTTGGGTTTAGTTCTCAACAATGAGAATCCCCGAAGCTTGTAGCCGCAAAATGCCAAACCCGGTCCACGGATCTTTCATTCACCTATACTGCTACCTTCACCTACACCGTAGTCTTCCTTGATCCCAATTTCAGGTTATCGGGGTTTCTTCTTTCCCGTAGTCAAAGGTTCTTGTACTCTGTAATTCCCGATGGACGATGAACTCCTTTTTGGCCTTAGCCCCTCCCTGGCTAGGCTCCTAGTCCACACGACCGTGTACCCAAGACCTCAACCTTATGGCTTTTCATTTCGTCGGGGTTTCGAGCTTTCTAATATCGAAGTGCATATGCACCTTGAATCCGCGATTCCCCGATTCCCGACGCGCCCTTTTAGTGTTATCCCTCCTGACTATGGGCCTCGAACTGTATGACCGTTAACCTGTGACCACGGTCTTATCTCTTATCGGAGTTCGGGGTTTCGCGTGTCGAAATGCACCAAACCTCTTGTCAACGGAATCCTCGATTTCCCGATGCACAGATTCCCGATTTGACGTCACCAGGAAGCCCTTCCTCCGTAACCAAAATCAACGGCAGTGAGCAGTCGCTGAGATCAACGGCTCCTGATCTCCTTATCCGCGGTGCCGACAGTTGGTTCCCACTCAAGGGGGCTTCCACTGCCCCGGATATGCTGCCAACTGTCCCCCACTGATCGGGGTATCACGTTTCGCATTTCCAAAGTGCACAAACCTTTTGTCACCGGGATCCCCGATTTCCCGATGACCCAAACGTCGATAGACAGCTTCCTTGTCGGGCCTTCCTCGATGGCTCTGATCTCTGCCACGTGTATCCTCGAGTGGACGGTCTCGATTCCTCCAGGATTTCGAGACTTTCGATGTCCCGGTTCTTTCGCCCTCAGAAATCTCGATTTCCTGGTGGCTCCATCTCTCCGACACGCGTCCTAAATGGATGGACGGTCAAGATGAGCTCTCGGGGTTCGCGACTTATAGCGTCCCGATTCCCTTGACCTCAGGACCTCCGATATACCGATGGCCAATATCCCGACTCTCTCCAGATTTCTGACACCTGTCCCTCTGAACGGACGGCTTGGGTTATTTCGGGATTTTCACCTGGGACTTCCCCGTTCTCTTGTCCCTGGAAATGTCGATTTCCCGATGCACCAAACGCTGATGGCGCTTGATCTCCGCCACGTGTCCTTTGCCAACGGATGGTCCAGATCCTTATCGGGATCTCGAGACTTGTGATGTCTCAGTTCTTACGACCTCTAGGATCTCGATTTCCCGAGTGCCAATATCCCGATGGCTAAACCTCGAGCCACTTCTGTTCAATCTGACGGCTGTCGGGTAATTTTCCCAGATCTGACAGCCCAGATCTGTTCTTCTGCGCACACTCCAGAGACTTAAGCTCCAGGCATCTTCTCCCGATCCAACGGCTGACGGGTGTCTGCTCAATATCTGACGACTCAGATTTGCTCCACCTTGCGCACTCTTCCACTACTTCGTGGATGTGGAAAGATCAACGGTCCAAATGTTCTCATGGACCTTGGGGAAACTACGATCCCGATTTCCTCGCTATTCACGAAGATGGGGGGAAAAGAAACAAGAGGTGTAACGCTCTTACTACTTCCGTCAATCTG
>JASDQU010240892.1:2103-36171 GCA_032191745.1 Picea mariana
TTCTCAGAAGCTCATAAATAATACAAATCCCTCTCTCACTGGTTTTCCCCTTGTGGGTTTTTCCAGGGTCGAAGTTAGACCGAATATCTTTGTGTCTATATTTTCTGAGTTTTGCATATTGCTGATATTTTATTTCTGCGTTGAAAACGATGTTCAGAATCCTCATGTTTCAGTTTTGAAATTTATTTCTGTTAAGTTTTTATATGCTGAAACAGTGATGTAACTTATGTTGAAACACCGCTGTGACATATGCTGAAACAACACTGTGACATATGCTAAAACACAGTGCTGAGTCATATGCGGAAACACCGCTGTGAGTATATGCTGAAACACAGTGCTGTAACATATGCTGAAACACAATGCTGAGTCATATGCTGAAACAGCGCTGTGAGTATATGCTGAAACACAGTGCTGTAACATATGCTGAAACACAGTGCTGTAACATATGTTGAAACACAGTGCTGAGTCAAATGCTGAAACACCGTTGTGAGTATATGCTGAAACACAGGGCTGTAACATATGCTGAAACAGTGCTGAAACTGAGTTTGGCATTTAAATTTGGCGGAAAAATCAGTGAGACTGAAACTGGGTTGGGGTTTTGAAAAATTAACACTTCAATCGTCCCAGTAAGTGCTGAGTAGTGTAAAAGACTGATTGTTTCACACATGTCTTCGGTTGACTGGTAACTGGTCATGCCTTGATCCAAAACTTCAACTTCGTCATTTCTGTCTTCTGAGAGAGCCAAGAGGTGCGCTGAGTTAGGGCGCATCTGAATATCTTCTTCTTGAGCGAGATGCTCCATCACAAGGTGTTGGATCAGAGATTTAGGGTTTCTGCAATTGCTTCTGCTAGTAACCCTAGCTGCAGTGTTTTGGAAGCTTCTCCTGCTAGTAACCCTAGCGGCAGTTCCTCAGCGAGCTCAATATCCTAGCGATAGTTCCTCAACGAGCTCAATATCCTAGCGGCTATGTTTCCTTCCAGCGTTTTAGGCTGAATGAAGGGGGTGTGGGCCCATAACCTGTTAGAATATAGAATATTGTGCTCATTTTACCATTGACGATACCCTCGTCACCCAACCATAGGCCAAAGCCGCCCTCTGAGCACCTTGACCTTGACAGAGAAGAGAATCCTGGTAGCAATCCAATAGCCAAGAGAGGCTAATGCACCAAGCAAGAATAAAAACCAAGCTGATTAGATAATCCCACCCAGAGGCTAGCACACACCTTCCCAGAGACTTGCGCACAAGCTGCTACTGCACCTGCGTAGATCCAATTCTCTCTGCAATTGCTGAGATGTGAATAATGAGAATTGATGCCCTGTATTTATAGTAGTCTAGGTAGTTTTACTGGGGCCGACTTCTCCTTATGGATACTAATAAATTCATTTTAAATATATTTCTGCAGCCAACAACTTGTCTATGGTTTCCTTCATGTCTTTGCTTCCTTCCGGAATATTCTAATCTCGTCATAGGTCACAATAGAGGTTCATACCTCCCAAATCTACCATAATATTAACACTTTAGACCTATAAATTCAGCGTTAGCGCTCCGTCTCTAGCCCATGCAGGCTAATATTGAACCCATGGCTCTGATATCAAAATGTAACATCCCCCAACCCCAAGTTGGGCTATGCCACACAAACATTTTCCTCTTTGATTTCATTTAATTAATAAATATGCTCTGCATATGAACACACATGCATCCTAAAAACATATAATACTCAAGCATAAATATAACAGTAACACCAATAAATATAACAGTAACACCATAATAGAAATAACATAAAATCACACACCAATCATAACAAACACATAAAAGACACTTATCTTTTGTTGTAAATCACTCGCTAGCTGCAAATCTCAGACATTCCTCCCAGCCATAGACTATGCTATTCATAAGCTCTCAACAACAGGTCACCCCCGAGGTGGGGCTAAAACTACACTAGGGCAAAGGCTTCCTAAGTCAGACTAAGGTGTAACAGACAACACAATTAAGTTCAGACCAAGGTGTCAACTCCAAAAACCATTCCTAGCTCGCAGTCTCTCATTCCCCATAGCCTGTCCCACCCACGAAGTGTACCCCTTCTCTTCTCAATAGTTCTTTGGCTGTCCCACTTCCCTCTAGGTCTTCACCAACAAGCGAGACATGAATTCTCAAAGCTCTGTAGCACCTGGAACACATGGATGCTCTAAGAATTGCAACACACACTAGCCTAACACACAGGGAAATAATTCCATGCAGTTATCTCACCCAGAGAGAATGCTCACAAGCCTAACAACCTGCTTCTTCATCCCATATTACCAAGGAATTACTTGGTACAATCAACTTCATAGCTCTCCCAAGCACATGTACGACTGATAGATGGAGTGAGTGAGCGAATGACAATAATGATTGTGAGAATCATGAGAATGATTGAAAATTACACGAAGTTCCCACATTATGTATGCATGTTCCCAACTTGACACTTGTCATGCTAGGAACTACATTGACTCCACTTGGTGATATGTTCCCCACCTTTAGGAACTTGGGATAAAATATATCACATAATTTAGACTTTATGATTAATATATTATATTATTGCCTTACCTTAAGCCCCCTTGACTTAGCCCCTCTTCTTAAACCCTTAGCCTCATTTTTTTCTAGTGGATTTCTAGCCTCCCATATTCTTTTTCTCTGATGGGTCTGCAACAATGATGCATTTTATTAATAAATCCTTTCAGCACATAGGCCCCTTGGCCTACATCACACAAGCACTCTAGCCTCAAAACATATATACAAAATCACTCTAGCCAAAAAATCATGGCTCACTAGCCTATAGAACATATGTACATTTACAACCAAGAATCAACCTTGGGGTATTACAATCATTCTGAAAAATAAAATCTAGGTGATTTTTTTTTTCCAATTATCATTATTCTTAAAAGAGAAATTAGATAAGTTGGACGAATAAAAGATAAATTAGATCGAGAGGATGGAAGAGAACTTCAACGTGAAGAGTTAAAATTTGCTAAAAATGCACAAAGTGCAAGAGGTTGTGAAACATGCTATTGTCCAAGACAGCAAATATGATTTTCAGCATGTGGCAATTTGTTAAGAGTTATGGATGATAGCTACAAAGTGGTGATCATGAACGTAATTTGCGAAGAGTTATTGATGATAGCTACACAYTCGTGATTGGAACGGTATGTGTAGTGTGAAATGGATGTACTAAAAAGGAAGAGATAAAAAGTTGCAAACGTTTCTGCCCGAGGAAGGAAAATGATGAAGAGAATGATGCGGGGGCACATTTAGCCGTTAAAAATAAGTTGCATGGGTATACTTTCCAAATTTACATTRATAATGTTAACAAAGGGTGAACAAATAATTAAATAAAGATAAAGTTATATTAACAAACATAAATGAACATGGAAATGGTAAATAAATGATTGAACAAATAATTAAATAAAGATAAAGTTATATTAATGAACATGAAAATGGTAAATAAATGATTAGATAAAGATAAAATATGATTAGTAACTAATTTTGTCACTTTAGTGAACATAAATTACCATGAGAATGGAGCTAAGGAGTTTACATAAACTTAAACAGAATATTATAATAATTAGAAAAATATTAAACAAGTTATAGTATAAAAATAGAAAAATTATATCACCGACAAAAGTTGCTGATTAATAGGGGAGTTAGGATGGGCTACGGCTATTCGTTCAACTTCTATTCGATTCGTTAATATAGCGATTTAACAGATGGATGGATTGATTGATTTAACTGTTTCTCACTAGCCGCCAGGTATCACCTGAAATAGATAGAACGAACAATTCTCTGACCAGAGATATTCATAGATGCAGACGATTCTGAAAAAAGCCGACAGGGAGGAGGTAACAGGCGAACTCTGTGGTGGGGAAGGTCCGCTCATATGCTTACCAGAGATCGAGATTTCTCCTTTCAAATCATTGTGTATAACTAATCTCCATTTTAGGAATACCTTGACCTGTATTATTTCTCTTTTCAAATATAGAGTTAATCTCTCTTTCAGGAATGCCATGACCTGTATTAAAAACTAAGTGGGCATTGTGGCAGATATGGGAAGCCAACAGAATTACAGAAAGCATACAATTCTAACAGTAAATCACTTAATTAATTAATGCAAGAATTAATAGAAAAAAATCTTTTAAAAGTTCAATTTATGTACTAATTTACATTATTTTAATAGTTTTATATTTTACCTGCAACTAAATTCTCAGGATTTTTTTTTTTCTGGGAGATAGCTTATATTAAATGCTTCTAAATGAAGCAAAATATGAAAATAGGATGGATTGTGCAAAAACTTTTAAATATGAAAGATATATCAAAAATTATATAGCTATTTTTTTTCTAAATTTTTATTAGAATTTTTAAAGTTTAGTTTAAATGTGTTATTTGTTTGTTTTGAGGCATATTTTCAGGATATATTTTTGGGATATTTGTTTTAAATTTGGCTAAATATTTTTGTATTTATAAATTTGAGTGGTTAAATCTATATAATCTAAATTGAATTTATTTTTATATTCAGAAATGTAATTTAAACAACATAAAATTATGATTTTGTGATTTATATTGCAAAATTTTGAGAAGAGATGCAAGAACCTAAAATAGCCATTTAAAAAAAATATATCAAGACCATTTTTTTTTGGAATTGAAAAATCTTTTTTTTTTTTTTAATATCTGAATCGTTTGTACAGTATCGAAACAGCTGTGGGCAGCTGTTTCATGAACTGGCATAGCTTGCTTTCTTCCAGTCCAATTAAATTCAATAGACACAGATATTCATTTGATTGCTCGAATAAGCAAGTAAATCTAAGCCCACAGTGCAAGAAGAGACATGGATCCCGCTCCAAGAATGAGCAAACAATAAGCAGCGGCCATGAGACCTGGATTGGCTTTCATCTTCTCGGTGTTGAGAAATTCGACGGCAATGAGATCCACGAGTGCCATGTATACAAGTATTCCGGATGATGCAGACCCCAACAGTCCTTCAGCAATGATAACTGCCTCCGGCCTGCTCTCGTTGAACCCCATTATGGACTTCACTGTCATACCTGTGGCGATTCCCACGGGCGTCGTCACTGAAAACAACAAGCACATCAAAGCCGTCACTCGAGTCCCCAAGTTCGCCTGTCATGACACAACATTACATGCAATGTTACAATTATTATAATTATAACGCCTTTTAATTTGAAATGATTTATTCACTCTACCCATAGTTGGAGTTGTTAGTGGTTAGGAAGAGAAGCATTAATAGAGAAATTATATTATAATTTTTCTATTAATGCCTCTCTCTCACCCGAGGGTGGGAGGGGGAAGGCATTACTAGAGAAATTATATTATAATTTCTCTATTAATGCTCCCCCTTCCGAGGAGTTGGAGTTGTTAGGGGTTGTTTAAACATTTTATTTTTTGAATTTTTTAATCAGATTCATACAAAACAGATTTTTGGTAAAATCTTATTTTTTGTTGTTTAAATTGTATTTTTGAATCTATAAATGGATTCAACACCCTAATAAATCCTTTAATCTTTAAAGAATTTGAATTATAAAGACTCAATCTGTAAATCTTGAGTTCCAATATTTTTGACAGGATTTTCAGTAAATATTGATCTGAATATATGCTCATAAAAGCCTGATTTTCAGTAAATATTGATCCTAAAATATGCCCATAAAAACTCAAAAAAAACATGGTTAACCATCAAAGAATTTAAAACCCATAAACTATTTTGAAAGGTTCATCATTTCAAATAAACACTCCACCCATCTTTAAAAACAAATGAAACTGATATGTTAAAACTTTTCAAAACTACTTACACAATTTTTATCCAAAAAATTCAAGTAATTATCTGAACTAATAAATTATTAAAAAAATATTAAATTTAAATATTTTATTACAAAAATTAATTTTAAAATTATAATTTAATAAAACATGATAAAACATTTTCATTTATTTAAAAATAAGAAGAAGTGATCGGATTAATCAAATAAAAATCTTTTTAGATATTTTTTAAAAAATTATGAAAATAATATAACTTTAATAAAAAATAATGAGAGATAATACAAAACTTTCTCATTTTTGAGAGATAAAATACATCAACCATCAACATATATATTGAAATAAAAAAAATAAAATAAAAAACATCAACCACCTAAAAAAATGATAAGACTGGTTTTCAACTAAATTACAAGTGTCATGGAAGTGGTTCCCCACCATAAATGCATTGAAAAATCTGAGAGTAGCACTATGTATGGAAACTATAAAATCAGAACTTGTGACTTACAAAATTAAAGCAAAACTTTAAAGGGATGTACCAAAGCTTTAAAGAAAGGTGCATTAGTTAAATTACAACTGTTTATTAAAATAAATTTAAATGAATACATGCAAGCCAGCTACTCTGATAACTGTAAAAAAACATTCACAACTATTTGACTACCAAATATCTATCTCAATTTGGTATTTTTAGGTTTTTATAATTAGAAATTTTTTTTGGGAATGGCAAAAAAAAATATTAAACAAATATATTTGTAAATTTTTTTATATAAAAATGTTATTTTAATTTTACAGTATTGATAAAAAAATGTTGAAACAGCATAGATCTTTCACTGGAAGATAAGATAAGAAAAACAACTCAGAAGAGAGAATCACATTTCTAAAACTGATAATGAATAATAATTCATTGAGGTGGAAGTTGGAGGAACTCACTTGAGCCAGGCAGCCGCCGAGTCCCATCCCTTCGAAGAACTGGTGGAAGGCGAGAGCCCCCACAAGGGGCGTTATAGTGCAGCGATTCTCTGAAATCCCCAATGTTATTCCAATAATAATCGAATGAAAAATAATCCCAATCTCCAACACCTTGGATACTAATTTCTGCCTCTGATCCCCTAATTCCTCCGAATTTTCCTCCTGCGTCATCATGCTCTTAGCACTTTCGATGCCCGAGTGGGAACCGGCGCGAGCAGCACAGCTATCTTGGCCGATTACACGGTAGGACTCCGCCGGAAAAACTGTAGCAGGGCTGCCCATCTCAACGTCTTTACATTTAGCAGAGTCCTCTACGGCTTCCGAGGATTTGAGCGGTACATATGGCCTGGTTTCGCCATGTTTGGCGGCCAAAACATCTACCAGAAGCGTGAGGATCGCCGCAGCCATGGCCACGAATCCGGCGAAGGGGAACTGGCGCCATGGACGGGCGGGCAGGCAGTCGCTTTCCAGAGCGCGGAAGGCTTCCGGCATCACGTGGACGAATCCTGTGGACAGAATCACTCCCGCAGCGAAACACTTCACCAATATGAGAAGAGTGCCGTAAAATTTGAGGCCTCGGGAATATCTGGCAAACAGAACCGGCAAACATACTCCTCCGGCGCTGGTCACCAGAACCGCGGCCATGGCAAATAGCTTCAGATCTGATGCGCCATGGCTGTCTCTGCAACGACTTTCTGCGATTTCATGGCACAGCACCATCTTCAATATCTACATAAACTTTCCCAATTCTGTGAGGATCTCTGGATCACGGAGGCGGGCTGATGTCTAAAAGGCCGGGGTGAAATTTCATTCGGTTCATGATAGACTTGTGATAAAAATCTCCTTGGATATATGTGGCGACCAAATGGGCCCGATAGGGAAAATATGCATGCATTAATGAGACATAAATAGATACAGATGGGCCTTGAATTGAGGAAAATAATGCACCCCATCCAACTAGAGGCCAACATAACATGATGTACGTTTTGTTTTGGCTGTCAAATGACCTAAGAGTATGCATCTTGATTCTTCCTTTGACCTTTTTCATATGAGGCAAGACTTTATAACTTTATTTTAGCCTAGTTTAAATTTTTGGTTTTTTATATTTGATATTTGCTGTAATTTTGAGTAGTAGTTAAGTATGTATGCTTTTAATGTTTTATGAATTTTTCACAAAGCTAAATTTATTTATGCATTTAAAAATATAATTTAAATAATAGAAAGTTACTATTTTACCAGATTTATATCTAAAGATTTGGGTGAAAAAAGTTGAAATCTAGAAGTTTAAACACATTTTATTTTAAGGATGCCAAATAGTGGATTATTTGAAATTATGACTAGCAAGTATTTTGTAGAGTGTAAGGGTTAAGTTTTATGGTTTTGATATTTTTTATAATATTGACTTATTTTTGAGAGTTTTTCTATTTTAAGTATAAATGTATAATAAAAGAGTCATTTAATAAGTGGGATAGATCATATTTTTCCATAATCTACTTTTTTTTCAAATTTTCAAGATATAGATTATCTTAAAATAGATCATTATTCTTATGGGAAGATGAAACTATGACTTCTTTATGTTATGAGAGGTTAAACATGTTTGAGTTAGAGAAATTTTGGGATGGGAGATCTCCATGGGAAGAGGTAGTTAGTTGGGGGACTAAGGTAAATCTCATAGGTGACAAGTATTGGGATTGGGGGATCTTTTAAAGAACTATGTGTTGAGATGTGCAATATTCTTGGAAAGTCTTCATTACCTAGTGTAAGTCCCAAACGTAATGAAGTCTTGGGATGGGTGATATTTTTGGAAAGATTAAATGTAAGTCCAAGTTGTGATGATTGATGCTATGTGATCCATTTATCTAGTTTTAATCTCACTTATTTACCCTTGGAGGCAATGGATGTTAAGTGGACTATTCAAATTCATAATATATTTGGTCATTCTCATTAAAGTTTATAGAAAAGTACTAATGTATAAATTATTTATTATACCAATATGTGATGAACTTTTATGGAAAACTACTCATGTATAAATAACTCATTATACTCATTTAATCCCCTAAATAAGATTACAAGATAAATATAGTTGAGTGAAGCATGGAAAAAACAAAAGTTTAGTTGTGACAATGGTCTTTGCCATCATTGAAAGTTACACTTTCATTGTTAAAGGGCAAGCTCAATACCCATCAAAAAGGTTTATGAGATAAGTCTTAAAATGTGGTGTCAAATGGATAAAACTCAGTTCAACAATGTTAAAACACATGGAATTTTGGATAAAGTGCATCAACAAAAGATGTCTTGTTTATCTTAGGTCGGGATTTTAAAGATTAGTGTGGATAGAAGGAAGACTTAGTAAGAAATGAAGTGAATCTACCACTAGCTTCACACTATGCTAGTAGACAAAGGAGGGAAATGCTTTAGATACAAGAACTTCTTAAATCCAAGCATACAAAACTCTGAAAAAACTATAACAGTATCACAATCAAACATCCATTGTCATACAACTACAAAATATCATTTGAATCCTTCAATGACAGTACAATTTTAGAGTGAGGGAGATAAGATGGCAAAAAGAGAACTAACTTTCGTTAAATGAGATTTCATCAAGTCTGATACATCAAAACTAGAGTAAGCTTTGTTTCATTAAAATTACTAAAGAGGCCTTTTACATCAACCATTCGAACCCAAAAATGTTCTTCTAATGTTTCATTTATAGCCTAAACAAGGAATGACAACATACAATGCAAGCTTGATTCTCTAACATGGGATTCTTACTTCTAAAACTGAAAATCTTACACCTGCACAAGTGGAAAAAACAAATTGCTATAAAAAAGGTTAATGTTGGCAACTATCCTAACACCTAATATTGCATGGTGAGGTATCCTTTGAGCACATTTCCTTTGTTTCCAGGTGTCCTCCATCTCTAACTGACCTCCAAGCATTTGTTCTATGCTCCACTACCCATCTGGTGACCAATGATCCTCTTGAACCCATAAAAATTAGAGTTTGCAGCGAATCATGTAGTGTTGATTGTATCAGCCAGTTCGTAGTGGATTTCACAATGAATTTTGCAATGCCCGACTATGTAGACTAGTTCACAACACCAGGCACTGCGAAATGTCTTGTAACTGCCCAATTATCTAGTTTGAGCCCAAAAACACCCAAAAATGTTTACCAGAGGTAGGTAAGCCTGTAGAAGCCTCCTAATAGGGTGTATGAATGAAAATTCAAGTATAGGCATTATAATTCTCCAAAATCTTAAAAAATGCAAGGCTAACCATTTCCAAAATTGAGATTCTTTGAGCCACTTCACTTCACCTCCTAAGTCTGGTACTCCTTCTGGTTGCAACTTGATCCAACACATTCAAATTCCTTTGGGCTAGCTCTTCCTTGAAAGGATGCAACTCCAACTTAATCTTCCTTATCTGATATTGTAAATCCTTGTTCTTCCTGTATAGATCCCTAAGCCTCCTACGGAGGGGAAGAAATCTCTTTGTTGTAAACCTGACTTTATCAATGGTTTCCAAATACATATCCATCAAATCTTTCAACTTTTTCCTCTCATCCAACCCTTCTCCCTCAAGTGAGTAATCTCCTTTCTGGCATCTCTAAGTTATTTGATCAATCTTTTGAAGGTAGGTTTCTCAGGGGTAGTGGTTATGTCTATGAATTCAACATGTTTTTCAACAGTCTCAATTTTACCTTTATCCTTCCTCTTGATAGGAGCTTCTGTTATGACCTTTTTTTCAACAGTTTCCTTCTTAGCTGATGACCTGGTGAAGGGTCTCCTAGTTTTAGTTTCAACTGCAGCAGTGGGTGAGAGGACTAGTATCTTTCTTCCTTTTTTGCATGTGGCTTTAGTTGATGGAATTTTTGCCAATTCTGGAGCTGGTTGGGGTGAAAATTCCCTTTGTGGAGAGTGATGAGCTCCCCCTTCTTCTTMTTGTTCCTTAGGAGATTCATTATTTTTATCAATGTGTTTTACATTCCTCTTTTTACTTGTCTCAGTGTGAACAATGCTATCAGCTTGAGGAGGGCTCTACACTTTGGATTGTGGAGTAGGAACAACACTCAATTGCAAATTTGCAGAGGCAATGAACTGCTCCCAAGCTATGTTTCTCTTCTTCAACTCCTCCATCACAAGCATCCTAATCAACCCTGAGTGAAAAACACTTGTGTCCACAGCCTTGGACTTGGCTTGGACCTTGTCAGTCATTTTCCCAATACTCCTAAACAAATAGAATGGGAGGTTCATGAGGTATTTTCCTGTGAAGTGCAGCAAAAGTCTAATGTGGTATTGGTAAATCATATTGAATCTACCCTCATAGGTGAAATATCTCTGGATCAACCTTAGCATCTTGTCAAATCCCTCAACCAAGTGGCTCCTAGTCACTCCCTTTGATATGTTATCTCCCTGACATTCTGGTTTAAGGAACTTTTTAGAGAAGGCTGCATTTAAATTCATGGATTTAAACCATCTTTCACCATTGTTGGGTATCTCAGTAGTTGTTGCAATGGTTGCTTCAAATACTTCCAGTTCAAGGATTCCCACCTTAGTTTTGGTTCCATCAAAATTCAAGGCAAACTCTCTGGCTACCTCAGGGTGCCCCCTCTGCATTTTTTGACAAAAATTGAAACATCCAATTCTCTGGAAGACCTCTCTGATAAGAGGTTCAACAACAAATAGATGCATGTCATAGGGTTTGGTCCTAACTATGCCCCCATCCTTGTGATCCTTCTTTTGTCATGGTGTATCCATTTGTTGTTATAGGAGGAAAACTAAGACAACAATTTGAGAGATATAAGAAGGCCAAACAAAAGGACAAAGATCTTAGGGTTTGGATGGATAGTCTTCTTCAAAGTTGGTTTATTTTAAGGCTTTAGAGTCTTTCTTCTTATTTGACCTCTAAGCTTATGAAAGGGCAGTTGATGGTTATGAAATAAAAGAAAACCCTTCAAGAAAAATAGATATGCAAGGATAAAGAAGCTGCAAAATATTTAATATAACACTTCACCATCATTTGCAAGATCGTCACAACTTTAAACAAGCCTCCTTTCAATTTCCAACATAGATAGACTTTAGAATTGAAATACGAATGGAAATTTTAAAGGTAATCAATTGATACAGGTTGTATGGTAAGAGGATAACGATGCTGAGTTGATGTACAGGTTTGCAATGCTAAACCAATGGATTCGCAGCAGAATCCACCGTACACACAACAAAATCCAAGTAAGAGATAGTCACAATGGCTTTGACAAAAAGGTTTCTTGATCTTAGTAAAAGAGGCTAAAAACACTGTAGTTGGATAAGAATTTGTGACAACAAAGGTAAAGGGGGCAGGTTGGTAATGTGGATCAACAATTCATAGTGCCCATGAGAGGAAACATAAGCACAACCTTAATCTGATATTCAACAGGGATTAAAAAAATCAAGGAGTACCTAGAGACTGTGGCTTAAAAGTTGATATGCTTCATATTGGATGAAACCCCTTGCAACAGGTCTAACCTCCAATTCACCTTCGCCAACCAGTTGGCAGCAGATTCTGCAGTGCTTGTCTGAACTTAGCAGTTTCCGCAGTGCCGAACTAGGAGCAAATTTGAAATATTGAGAAAGCAGTTAGGAAAGCCATAAATCCTGAAATCCCAGATTATTTCCTTCAAATCATGAATGCTGAAAACAAGGAGATTTACTGACACAAGCCTCATAAGTGAAATAATGGTGATGAGGGAAGATGTACTTGAGATGTGCTACGCAATTTCCTGATGAGATGGCAATGTACTAAAGAGAATTTGATTTGACCTTCTAATGGGTAGAGGGACAAAGTGGAGGGGTTTAAGCGCATAGTGGAAGTGGTGACATGTCAGGGTAGTGGTGGTATAAGGATGATGGGGATGGTTGTCTAATCTTGTGATGACATGAAGATATAAACCAAAGGTATGGGCCAACATCAACCTTAATTTATTTGTGCTAAGGCCTAAGAAAACCATAAGGAGGAGATCAAAAGTAAAATTAAACAAGACTAAGGATAAAAAATAAAAAATCTAAGGATGGATTGACCCACAACAACTTCATGTGATAATAATATTGATGTTTGTTATGGTGATGCATTGCACTCCATGCGATAAGTTATATTGAATGATTGACTAGACAACACATCCTCTAATCATGTGGGATGATATGTATGCGTTATTAACAGTGTCCTAGTGTGTGAAACTCAGTGTTGTGATTTACGTTTAATTTGGATTTTTTTCCTCATTTTGTACTGGTGGTTTAATAGTGAAATCTATCAACATTAACGTGGAGTAAAATTGTCGAACCCCTAAATTTTACAAGCTATGCAACAACCTACCTCTCATTTTATCCCTGTAGGGGTGTCCCCTTTTATGATTTTCTCCTTATAAACTCCTTTTATCATATATGATGATCCATAACTAAATGATTATGGCCGAACATTTCACCAACATAGATCCTAATATGTAGAATGATAAA
Organism: Picea mariana; assembly: GCA_032191745.1. Taxonomy (NCBI): domain Eukaryota; kingdom Viridiplantae; phylum Streptophyta; class Pinopsida; order Pinales; family Pinaceae; genus Picea; species Picea mariana. The sequence continues at coordinate 15,354 of JASDQU010240892.1, forward strand.
ATTTGTGGATAAATATATAATAACATGATGTGCATTAATAATAATTGTGTTCTTTTAACAACTCTAGTCTCACCTTACTAAACAATCAATCACACATACATAGATAACACACAAGATACCCTAGAGAAACCCAATTTGGGAAAAATATAGTGTTGAAATGGATTTCTTGTTGTGGTTATTTTATGGTGCTCTCACAGTGACAATGTTCATTGGATTACAAAAAATTAAGGAAATACATTGCATACTAAGAATGAAAAACTCACTAAACACAAGTGTTGGCTCAATTTGAGACGTAGGTCTGCATCAATGTCCAAAAAGGGGTCCATTGTAGTATAGGCACTAGCATTTTTAATCCCCACAAAGAGAAAGGTATCAACAAAAGCATTGTACCAACACATAAGAGGTTGTGCAAGGCTTCGAATAATATGAGTAATACAATCATTTCCCACCCTAGTAATCCTACTTAACAAATAACCAACACTACAAATCTATAAACATCAGACCACAACCTCCTTATACACATTTAGTGATAGAACATTATTATCTAGTTCAACATTTATCAAGCATAAGGACACAATATCTAAATAAATAGAATATTATCATGCAACACAACATATAAGGAGCTAAGATGAAGAACATCATTGCCATAAAACATAATGGAAACCAAAAATTGAAAGGGGGCCTCATTCCATTCAGTTCCAACACAATTCAATCCATCCTTACATAACATGCCTTCATTCACCAAGCCACAACAAAAGGAATTATCTGAAACATGATATAATATTCTACAATCTCTACCCAATCCACATCTATTCAATATCCAACCCTTAAATAGGTTGAAGCCTTACATTTATATAATCACACACACAGGAAAGAGTACTCATTCAAAGTTCAAAAAATTGTTAGCTTACTCCCAATTCTTATGTTATGAACAAATAGATATCTTCTTTAGATTTGGCCAAGTGTATTAAATTTTCCACCACTTTGCTCTTCAGTTAACTGAACTTACACCTAATATCTTGGTTCCAATGTCTTTCAATATTTGATACTCTATATTGCTACTAATAATCCTCATTCTTGGTGTCACTCTCTTTGTTTGTTGATTCTACACCAATGTGTCCTCCATTAAGACAAAGGGCCCAACAAGCATTGACCACACATGTTGACATGCTCTTGAGTCAACTTAGGCTTGTTTCCCTAAACAAAGGGTCTGACTTTAGGATTTTCTCCAAAATTTATTCTTTGAATTGAAGAAAGGCCTCCAATTCCTTTTCTTGTTTCCTTTGAAAATTATTATATCGACTAGGTATTCTTGGGCCTTGTCATGGTCTAGCTCTTCTGGCTAGTTTTGTTTTGTAGTGGACCAATCATCATTAGTGAAATTGTGCAATCTTTGAACTGCAATGTATCACTCATGGATTGAGTTTCCATGGTTGTCACTTGTACTGCTTGTGATTATTGGAACATCTAATCCAATTCCTCTTCTGCCTTTTGAATTTCTTACATTTTGGCTTCCTTTTGTGCCTAATCCATCAATAGATCTAATTTTTCTACATTTGAACCATCCTTTCATTTAATTCATCCACTGGCTTCCCTATTTGATTGACGATTTGCATCTAGTTATGTGTGCCACTGTATATTTCCTTGCATTGCATATTCACAACCTTAATTTTCCTTTTCACCTCTATGACTAACTAGGGGATGGGTGAATGGTGTTCATGAGTTGTAATGCGTTTTCGTCCTGTTAGTACTGGATTTGGTATATTCATTAGCATGCACACTAATCGAGGTTATGAGGTCGAATTCGTAGAACCAGAGGTCAGAGGAGCTTACAAATATCATGGATCAAAGGAGATATCATATGCTCAAGCACCCTAAAAGAATCAATAGAAAATCAAGCCCTAATATCCCAGAGCCAAGTTTTTAGGTCCTGGTTGCTTATCGGGAGCACAAAGAGAGTTAGCACACTCTAAGCAGGCTTAAGCCCCATTTAAATATGGGTTTTATCATGAGACCAAGGATCAAATATAGAGCATTGTTGAATATGCAGTGCCCAATTATCTAATGGTTGCAGGTGAGCCTGATCCATGGTCAAGGATGCATGTCACATTGAAAGAATGCACGGAAGTTAGTGTCTTATTAGGGTGCGACAACAATTTTGATAAGCCAAGTGTTGATGGATGGATAGTGTTGCATGATTGGATACAGAAATTAAAACACTCCCCTAGGTTTGAGATAGTGGTATTCTAATTATGCTTAGTTACATATACGCCAACTCAACACATATTTTGTCCATTCACTCAGTACCACCTGGAGCCAATGCAACAATACACATCAACAGCAAGGAGTCTGATGACAACCTGACACATCAATGATGCATATTTTGAATCTGTCAAAGATCACCACTTGTATAGAAGGGGCCCCACTCGGACTCGGGTAGCCATACTCAATGCAACTACATGTGGTCCAAGCCTAAAGGTCACTTCAGAATGAACGTGGACCAATATTGAGCCACCATGTGTCCACGAGTTTAGGGTAACATCAACATAACATCATCCAAATTTTACATGTCTTCCCAAAATTTTTAAAAGGCTCCAAACCGTTAGAAAGAGGACGCATGATTTGAACATGGGCACAAGGAAGAATATCTCAGGTGAGTGGAGGATTCACTAACATTCTTCCAAATCAGTTGGAGAAGATGTGATGCGTAAAAATATATCTCGCATCACATTCACATCCTTTCACTCATCATCATATCACTGCCTGTAGTTGACAGAGGACAATAATAATTTCTTCGACATGCCCAATCATGCATGCCCCATATCTCAACAGATCAATCCAGGTGTGACCAATCACCTCACCCCATCAATTTCCTATCCAAGAACATGTCAGAGTTTTATAAGAGAAAACCAGAAAAATGGAATGAACCAAACTCTGAGTAGTTTAACCTTTGAAATTTAGCTGATCAGATGCTAGGGGTCCCAAATGATGACCCACCTACACAAGTCCTCCCCACAAGAGAATATAATCAACCATATTGGCTACAGATGTCGAGAGAGTATGCTCTACATTGCATGAAGAGGATAATGTCCTTCTCTAGTATCATTAGCTCTTATCTAAGATCCGAAGGACATTCAAGAATCTACCCTAAAGTGAAATTTCCAATTCGAATAATGTATTGGGGAATACTAAAGTAGAGGATTCAAGGGATCGAAAAATTGTGCCCTATGTTATTGGGTGTCATCAGCTAGAAGGAAATGTTTATCCTATCATGTCATCAACTGAGGTGGAGGATTCATAGTGCAACAATGGGAATTGATTGATCCACTCAGAGGGATTCAAACAAAGGATAAATTGGATGAAGAGATAAAACCCAACATTAGTATCAACATGTCATGTTTGGTGGTAAAAAATGTTTTTTCCCCAATAAAATCAAGTAAAATCAATTGGAAAGCTAAAAACAATCAGAAAACTAGATGTGGTATCAAGAAAATGACAAGTAGTTTTTCAGTTTCAAGAAGCAGTATTGGTTCAAAGGAATGGTTTTCTCTCAAGATGAAGCATATATAAATCAACATAAGGAGCTCATTTTTCAGGTCAACATTTTTGGAAAATTAAGAGTATCTTATAACTAGAGCTTTTTAATCAAGATCTCCTCAGACATAGATAGATTTTTAAAGTTGCAGGATTTAAGAGATTAATCCCCCATGCTATGTTTCATATTGTGCTTATTTTTGTTCATGTGTTCTTGTAAAACTACTCTCTCATTTTGACTTCTTGTATCAGATCACCATTAATAAAATCTCGAGAAAGAAGTTTTCTGACATGTTGATTGTAACAATGTGTTGTATAGCTTATGATACTGAAGTGATTTCCTCTGAATGTATGGACACTTCTTGTCATTTTTTCACATGTTTAATGATATGTAGAGGCTACCTCCATGTATTTAAATATATGAAAATGTTTACTGTTTGATGGATGATTTAATGATCTGATACAATTGTTAGAACTGTTGAATTCTTAATGACTCAACACATTTTTCTTTCCATAAACTATGAGATTCACCTTAAATATGCCTCACATGTCTATTGTTTATTTCTTCTAAATCCATATACTCGCCATCCTTAAACTCAATTGTTTGAAAAAATCATGGAAAAATGCCTCTTGGGGCTGAACATTTTAATATCTAGACTGAAATTGTTTGAGGTCCAAGAGTTCTATAAGAGAGAGAGAAAAATTTACCCACATTTTTTTATAATTTATGTCGTTACAAGTATGGATTTAAGGCTCATTCCAAGTCTTAGCTTCCAATATTCCTCAGCATCATTCTAATAACAACCTAGAACATCTCGAGGGACAACATCTGAAATGGTGCTATTTCCGGGGAATAAAATTTGAATATATATTTCCCTAGGGATATGACATTGCAAGATCTGATACTAGAAGGCGAACAAGTTTCAGACACCTGGTTGTTGATTATTTCACCTGGCAACTCCACATAGAAATATCTAGCGTCCAGAAGAAGATAAAACATAAGTAATTGTTATAACCCTAAATTTCTCTACACATGCATACCTGACCTTTGGCCCTCTTACTTGCATTTTTTACCAAAGAACTACTGAGTTGCTCTTCTTAAAAACTAAATTTTTAAAGATGTATGTGCCCTGCACCACTACTGCATGAGTACATATGCTTGCTGCACCACTACAACTCGTGTACATATGCATGCTACACCATTACATCCCACATATACTTGCAAAATTTGCAAAAAATAAAAGGTTGCAAGGAATTCGTTGAGATTACGGGCTATTGGGTAGTTTTCCAACTAATCCACGTACTATAGCCCATCACCCAACCAAATAACCATCCTTTTTCCACATAAAAGGAGGTGTTGGGGCCTCATTTTAAATCTATACATAAGAACAATGAAACTATGCCTATTTCACAGCCCCTCCTTGCCTAAATTATTGCAGCCCTTTTGTGAGAATTTCTTTAGAATTTCTCCATTATCCCTTCTTCCTCCATCATAACCCATTCAATTCCCAAGAAGAGATCAAAAGGTTGAAAGGAGAAGCCATACAAAGTTGTTCTTGAATCTTGGTGAAGAGTTTCCCGGACCAGGTTCATGGAGCAGTAGATGACTTTGATTGTAAAGGTATAATCATTGAGTTATTAATAATAGAATTACTTTCCCTGTCCCAAATCATGGTGTATTGAATAATTTTATTGGTTTATGTTTTGACTTTATAACACCTAACCCTAATTTTCATATGGAATAACATGCTTGTCATTTTCTGTTTGTCAATCTTTGGATGTAGGTCAGCCTTAGGAGGAGGCGTACAGTCAACAAGACTTCCAAGCGTGAGGGGATCATCACCAGATGCGGAGTAGAGGTATAGTTACCCAATCTCCCTCATCTTTGCTTTTCTTATATGAGTTTTGGTATGTTTGGGGTAGTTTAGAGAAGTAGTTGACTTTTAGATGGTTAATTGATCTGCCTACATTCTGAACCCTATTGTAGTCATAGGGGGTTTTTTTCCGCTAACAGAACTGGTGACCATAATTGGGAAGCCTCTAGGGTTTTTTAGGGGATTTTGGGTTGTCTGATTGGTTTTTCTTCCTTTCGAGTTTCTGTTGAGTCTTTTGAGTCTTTTAAGGGATTTTGGTCACCTTTTGGGTGCCATACTAGTTCTCCCTACCCTATAAGACTGTATGTTTTCTTTCGTTTTAAAGGAAGTACAGAGGTGTATGCACCTTGCTTTGGGTCATCACACATACATACACGCCCTGATTAGTAAACATCCTGTGTAAATACACAGGCTGTTGAAGAAACAGTAGCGTACCTGGTTCAAGATTTTGTTTTTTGAAAAGAGGCAACCAACCTATTTCCTGATTGAGGTTTATACTTCTCAGGGTTTCTTGTTATAGTTAAGATTCCCTGTTTTTACAGCCTTAGCTTGGGTTATAATTCAGTTTACTTGTTTTTTTGAAGTTTCTTGTGTTTACTTCTGAAAGGGTTTTAAGCGAGTCTTGGAATGATTGATTTGCATGTTTGGTTTCTTTTGTGATTCCCTGCGATCCATAGTAGGCCAAAGATATGTTTTAATCGTGTCTTGTTGTTCTTTTTACCCTTTTCATTTGCTTTGAGAAAAGAGAAAAAAATTATTTCATTTTCTTTTGTTTTAAGCAATTTAAAAAAAAAGAAGAGATTTTTCGTTTTCAGTTTGCTAAAGTAGTTGGAGTTAGTTATTTTACTAGAAATGAAAAAGAGTTCATTTTTTAAGTTCTTTACTGATTTCTTGAAACTTAAGTATCTTGTAGTCAATAATTTTTTTGTTTTAGGTCTTCTTTTTAAAGATCTTGGAAAATGTTAGTTAAAGAAAAGTTGGTTGCAAAGAGTTAGTTGTAAATATTTACTTTTGAATAGAAGTAATTTTTGTTTTAGGGTTTCTTCTGTTTCTCCTCTTTTTGTCTCTCATAACATCACTAGTTTCATCGCCATATCCTTTAAGTTAATCAAGCCATTGAAACAGATGCTAAATATAAAATTAATTAGAATTTTATGTTTGTAGGTTCAACCAACTAGTTTAGGTTTAGGGCCTTGAATTAGGTTGGAGAGGAAACTCTTCAAGGACATTAAACAAACATTGGAGTCAGAGATAGGGAGTGTTAAAGTCCAGTAACGTGAAAGTTATCTGGGACCCCCCTCTAACATAGGGGATAAACAGGAGGTCGCGTGAGGAAAGGCAACAGAGATAACCCCTCTAAAGCCGGACTAAACGTAGTGGGGAACACATATTGAGGATCTGTTGTGGGAATACTATTGCTTGCATTTGCCTACAGATCTTCATGGACCTTTAATCTGTTCAAGATCCCTTTTTTTTCTTTTAGACCACTTTATTTCGATACCCTTGGTAGTCTTCAAACTTGTTATCCTGCTCATTGCGATCCGCCTGACTGTCGACTGTACCCTCCTGGTCACTGTTTGCGAGTTGGAAACTTAGTTTCCCATTTTCTAGGGACTTACACAAGTGATTGCGTGTTGATGATTGCAACTATATGAGACATTCTCCATATTACAAAACTATGAGATGTGGATCATTGAAACTATGTGAGTCTTTCTCTCAGCTTACAAACCTGAGAGAAAGCCCCTAAAGAAGGGTACGTGGTTCCTGCTTGAGACATATATGGAACGTAGAGATGATCTCCTCCATTCAAAGAGTTGAGAAGAACTCCAGATGATTATCTAGTGGGAAAGGTGATCCGTTGAGTTAGACATGCTTGCGGTTGAGCACAAGGTGAACGTGTGAAATCCAAAAGTGTTGGGTGCATCGTCATGTGAATAGAAATGAATATGATGTATTAGCCTCCTCTGAGCAACATAGTTTACAAGAAAAATCCAAATGATTCGTCTGTATGAGATAGTGGGAAAGAAGATCTATAGAGTGGACGTGCCTATGGACGAGCACAGGTGAACATGTGAAGATATGGTTCTCCTATGTAATGCAGTGAACCAAAGATATGGAAATCCCTATGGATGTGCCCCTAGTGGATGAGCACTAGTGGGTGTATCAGATCCTTTGCTATATTGTACAAGAGTCAGACCTTCCTGTAACCCTAATTGTAATGTAAAGGGTATAGGTCGGCCCTACCTTAATGTAACTGGAAATTAATGTAAAAGATAATTAATCTGGTTAATATTAATTATATTATAAGATAAGTGAGGTCGGCCCCATTGTGCCAATATACACTTCTTTTGACAGGATTAGGTTAGTATAAGTAAAGGTAAATTCCCCTTTGAGGAAATATAACTTTCATGTGAGTTTGGAAATTTCAACAAGTACACTTCTTTGGGAAAAGTGCGTAGCTCTCTTGGGTGCTAGAGTTCTAGGGTTTGAGCACCCTCTTGTGTGCTATGGTTTATCTTAGTGGTGAAGGTATTTCTCTTGAAGAATATAGCAAAGGATTTGGATGGGTTTTCTTCCCTTTTTGAGAAGGGTTTCCCAGGATACATCTTGTGTTCTTGTGCATGGTGCTTCTTCTTGTGATCTTGGTTGCTACACCATTTATGGTTATGGTTAAATGCTAAAATGGAATGAAATTCATGATTAACCTAACTTATTGAAAAATCAACATGGTATCGGAGCATAGGTCTTGAAATAACCCATTACACAAGCATCCACCAAGTCTCATCTCACCTTTTGCAGAACCGTATGACCCTTCTAGGGTTTCTAGAAAATTTCATATGACCCTCCTTTCATTGGTGATTCTGCCCTTAATACTTGGAAACTAGGGCCAATTTTGTCATAGAATAGTACAGCCTCTTCCAGTGCATCTCCAGAATCTCTCAAAACGAAATTCTAAGAAATTTTGATTTTTGGCCCTAGGGTTTCTAGGGTGTCGAAATTTCCCATAGAATATTATTTCTAGATTTCTGAAGAAACGTTCCCCTGAATCAACAAGCATCTCCATGAAACTATAAAATTGATTGTTGGCAGTCATAAGTCTAAAATAATCCAAGGTTGATAATTCAACCTAATCATTAGGTTTTCAAAATCTAGTTGGTGAGAAATTGAAGAAACCAATCAAATGAAGAACATAACATTAGTAGAAGATAGACTTGATGGAGCAAGCAATTTCAGCTCCTGGAAATCAAGGCTTCTAGTCACTATTGAAGAATATGACCTCTTGGATGTGACAACTAAAACCCTACCAGCCACAACTACATATATAGAGAAGAAGATAAGAAAGGGAGAAGATGTCAAAGCAAGAAAATTAATCATCTACTCAGTAAGAGATCACCTCTTGCCTTGTATTGTCAATCTAAAGACAACCTATGATATGTATGAAGATTTAAAAGGAATGTTTGAAAGTGACAACACCCTTAGAGCTCTTACCTTAAATATCCAAATTCAAATTACCAAGATGACAAAGGGTGGCACAATTTCCATCTTCTTTATGAAGTTATCAGAGATTAAAGAACAACTAGAGACCATTGTGGAAATCATGTTTGAGAGAGAACTTGTCTTAACCACTCTCCAGAATCTTCCAAAACCATGGGAGCCTTTCATTCAGAGTATCAATGGAAGATAATATCTACCAACCTTTGATCTTCTATGGACATATTGTACTCAAGAAGATCTTAGACTTAGAAATAGAGGAGTGGAGGATTCCTCAGAAGAAAATCATGCTCTTGCTCTTCATACAAAGAAGGGAAGAAAATTCAAAATAAATTTCAGGAAAACATTTAAAGGTGAAAAGTCTTCATCAAATCCAGGTTATCAAAGAAGAGATGTTTCAGAAATTCAGTGCTTCAAATGTGACAGTTATGGACACTATGCAAGAAACTGTCCAACTAGGAAGAAGGGAAGACAATATGATTCCACTGCTGACAATGATCCATATCCACCTCAAAAGAATGAATACAAGAGAGAGGAAAAGTACTTCCTCTAAAACTAAAGCATGACTACAAATCAGGTAAATCAATTGATTTCAAATTTTAGAGTTGATTGCATTTTTGAAACAAATCCCTAGTCCATGGTACGAGAGTCCAAACCATATTTGATTGATTATTATGTGAGACAATCAGAGATGTTGTCCTTAAAGAAGAGATAACCATTCAAACAAAACTAGAGAATCTCAGATAGAGATTGATAGTAAGACAATTACCTTCTCCCCCTTCAATAGTTCAGAGGGAGACAAACATTATTACAGTTGATCTAGTTTCTTCAGTTGATATGTTCAGAGATATTGTAGTAAGACATAATAGGTCTACCTAGACTCACTCTGCAAGAGGAAGATAAGCATACTAGCCAGAGGTTTCTCACAAATAGAGGGAGTTGTCTATGATGAGACACTTGATCTAGTGAACCTAATACACTTCCATATGTACTATCATCCATGAGTTGGAAACTATATCATATATATAGATTCTTGATGAGTTTGGATTTCAACAAGAGCGTTGTTGATCCAAACCTATATCATTACAGTATTGGTGATGAGAGCCTGACCCTGATGACTTATTCAGAAAGCCTTGTTGGATACAAGTAATCCTTGACTTCTAAATTCGAGATGAAGAATCTAAGTATGATGCAATACTTCTTGGGACAAGAAGTATGACAGAGGACCATTGAGATTTTCCCAAGTCAAGAAAAAATATGTAGTGAAAATATTAAAGAAATTCAGTATGACAGAATGCAAAATCCACCATGATAGATTTAAAGAAGAAGATTGATGATGATTCAGATGAGACTGATCCACAACTGATTGAATCACTGATGTATCTGATTAACACCAAAATTGATTCATACCATATAGTGAAAGTGCTTAGTCATGTCATGAGTCAACTGAGACAGACTCACTAGACAACAACAAAACATGTATTGAGATATATATACAAGGCACAATTGGATATGGCCTGAGATATGCCTCCAATGTGAACTTGAGTTTGCAAGATATGCCAATTCAACTGGAGAAGTAATTACGGTGGACTGAAAGAGAATATACGGTTGATGTTCTACTGTGAAGTTTTCCATGGTTTCCTAATGCAGCAAGAAACAAAACTCTATGGCCTTGAGTACCATAGAGGAAAAGTATATAGCATCGAGTGTGCAAAGCAATGTGGCTTCAAAAGATTCTGATAGATTTACTTGACCATGAGATGAATCCTATGATGATAACCAAGAGCCGTGTGTAAATCTCCTTAAGAAACCAGTGTTTTCTAATGGATAAAACACAATGAGATGAAATATCCTTATATCAAAGATATGATGCAAAGGAAAATCATACACATACATTACCTTCCTACACATGAGTAGATTATAGACATATTCACCAAACTAACTCACCAAACTAACTTAGTGAAGAATGCCTTCCTAGTTGAGAGGGAGTATTGATGACTCCATCCAAGACAAAATTTAGAGTACATCCATGTGAGACTTGGCATGATGAAGAATGCATCCCTAGATGAGAGAGAGTGTTGATGTTTGCAACTATGTGAGACATTCTCCAACTTACAAACTTGTGAGATGTTGATCATTGCAGCTATGTGAGTCTTTCTCTCAACTTAAAAATTTGAGAGAAAGCCCCTAAAGAAGCGTACGTGGTTCCTACCTGAGACAGAGTTGGAATGTAGAGATGACCTCCTCCATTCATAGAGTTGAGAAGAACTCCATATGATTATCCAGTGAGAAAGGCGATCTGTTGAGTTATATGTGCATGTGGCTGAGCATAAGGTGAACATGTGAAATACCAAAGTGTTGGGTGCATCGTCATGTGAACAAAAATGAAGATGATGTATTAGCCTCCTCTGAGTAGCAGAGTTGACGAGAAAAATCCAGATGATTCTCCTGTGTGATATAGTCAGAAAGAAGATCTGTAGAGTGGATGTTCTTGTGGATGAGCACAGGTGAACGTGTGAAGATCTGGTTCTCGTGTGTAATGCAGTGAAACAGAGATATGGACATCCCTATGGATGTGCCTCTAGTGGATGAGCACTAGTGGGTGTATCAGATCCTTTGCTATATTGTACAAGAGTCAAGCCTGCCTGTAACCCTAATTGTAATGTAAAGGGTACAGGTCGAACCTACCTTAATGTAACTGGAAATTAATGTAAAAGATAATTAATCTTGTTAATATTAATTATATTATAAGCTAAGTGAGGTCATCCTTGTTGTGCCAATAGACACTTTTGTTGACAGGATTAGGTTAGTATAAGTAAAGGTAAATTCCCCTTTGAGGAAAAATAACTTTCATGTGAGATTGGAAATTTCAGAATGTACACTTCTTTGGGAAAAGTGCACAGCTCTCTTGGGTGCTAGAGTTCTAGGGTTTGAGCACCCTGTTGTGTTGTAGGGTTTATATTGGTGGTGAAGGTCTTTCTCTTGAAGAATGTAGCAAATGATTTGGCTGGGTTTTCTTCCCTTGTAGAGAAGGGTTTCCCAGGATACATCTTGTGTTCTTGTGCATGGTGCTTCTTCTTGTTATCTTGGTCGCTGCAACATTTATGGTTATGGTTAAATGCTAAAATGGAATGAACTTCATGCTTAACCTAACTTATTGAAAAATCAACACTGCGGGGTTATAGTAGAATACCTAGGGCAGACGTCGGGTCACACTTTGCATAGTATACCTGGAGGGTGTTTCCATGTTGGAGTTTCACTTGCACAGATAATTTGCTCTAGTGTTGGCTGGTGTAACTATTCTTCCTACTAGATAGTGGTTTTCTTGATTTATTGTCTAGAAAGTTTTCTAGTGTGTGCTTGGTTTTAAACGATAKTTAAAGCCTTACTATGTCGTTGATATTTTCACAAAGTGGAAGATCAAGATCTCTGTCAGTTGCGAAGGCTTTAGGGCCTGCCGCCAGTTGCATTAGAGCCACCACTKCCATCGTTTCAACGAAGACTTGACCAAAAATTGTCATTCGAAGTGATTGGGCCGTAAGAAACTGTGCTCGAGCCTGCTCCGAGAGGAGATTACTTGACTCCAGAGGAACCTATTATTTCTGACCTTGGAGTGGAATCTCTCGGGCCAGCCACACCTCCGATCACTGACTTGTCAGTACCAATTGTTCCACATGATTTTGGTCACTCTGGTGATGTATCTATAGTTATGTGATCAGGCTCTCATAAGGACTTTTTTCTTGGGAAAAGTGACTATTTTCTTCCTCTACAAAGCATATTTTTAAAGTGAGTTCGCAAGCTGCATATGATGCAGAGTGCAAAAATCCTCATTCTCATAGGTTGCTCTATACTTGGCCTACGAGGAGTTCACAGTTTTCTCTATAAGTAGGGTGCAGGTTAAGTAGGGTGCGAACCTGCTTCAAGGATAAAAATGGAAGAAGAGGTTACGAAGGTTCTAGAAGAGAATCTTCTAGAAAATGAGTTGGCATTCGCATGGTTGGCATCCTACTGACTTCTCAGATTTAGTGGGATCATCCTCATCCATTTAACCATCTCTCCTTCTCCTATATATTTAAAGGTTTCTCATGGAAAAGGTGAAGGAAGATCGAATGGAGAATTGATGAAAGAATTATGTGAAGAACCCTATTTGGATTGAAGCTTGAAGACTCTAGTTGTCTATCACGTTGTACTAGATCTTCTTCATGCAAGTGTAGAGCAAGTGTGTGTGTTGGAACCAAGGATCACTGAAAGGAATCTTGCGACATCAAGACGATCTGGTTGTATCTTCTACTTTCATTTAATATAATACAACGAAATGTCCCTTTCCCATAAAATCACTCTTATTTTATTGCATAACTCCTTGATCATATGCATAGGTTGAAATTGAATAAACTTCACTATCTTCACTTTGGTTGGTTTTTGTTGTCTTGGACCTGATTTCACAAGAGCACCGAAGCGAAGTAGGAACAACAGAGACCTAAGGAAGTGATATAAAGGTATGTCACTCATTCCTTCCTGGTAGTAGATTCAATGACTTAAACTTAGAGAAAGAGTCACGTCTTGTCCCGTTTTGTTCTAAATCTAGGTGGATCTAGGGAGATCAGTTAGTGTCTGCACCTACCGATTTATCCAGTAACAAAATTGGTGACTCCACTAGGGATTCAACCCATTTCTGTGGGTTTTTCTTGGCCATTTTCTCTTGACCTACCCATTTTCATTTCCAATCAATATCTGAGTCTTTAGGAGATCCTTACAGACTCTATGGATCTAGAAGTTCACTCAAAAGTTCTGTCCTTTTTCCAAAATTTTCTTGATTACAAACCTTCTCGCACTATACCTTTCTGTGAGCTGCAAGAATCACTAAAGTTAACACCCTAGTGTTCAGTTCAATGTGACCTTCTTGCACCCTGCCTGTGTCTAGGCTGCGAGAATCCTTATTTCTCGCACTATACCCCACTATTAGACTGCGAACTCACCTGTAAAAACTTTGGATTAGGTCTTTTTGTGTCTTCAGATGCCCATATTTGTTTGTTTGTCTGGGAAGAACTTCTTTTGCTAGTGATTGACTGTTTCTTGACTTCAAATCTTGCGAATGATTAGTTTTGGGAAATCGAAAACTCTTCTTGATCATGTTTTCTCAATATTTACCTCTTGACCTTTTCTTAACAAGGGTATAATCTCTGATTCTGAAATCCGAGTGCTTGTTTGGTCGAGAGCCTTTGATTGGATTAAAAGTTGGGATTAATTGTCCTTTTCGATTGCTTACTACTTGGAAAATTGTTGTCCATGTGCATTTGAAGAGACTGGTCTTGTTAGTTTGTTATTTTTGTCTTCATTGAAAGATCGATTTGGGTGTTTGTTGAGTATTCCATTTTCATTGGTTGCTTACTTTTTCTTAGTTCCATCCCTTTTGCTTGGTTTCGAATAAAAAATTAAAGATTTTTTTTCTTTTTTTTAAGCAATCATTTATTTGAAAAATATTGGCATTCAAATATTGAAGGAGAACACATAGGGAATTTGCATTGTTTATGATTGTTTGATATTATATTTCAAGAAAGATCGTACATCGTAGTTCGCATTGTTCCAGAAAACTCCTCTTTCTCTCCTGTAGATAGAATTCATCGAACGAAAATTTGTATCATTTATCCCTATTTATGCATTGTTGGGTTAGAGTATTACACAACATTGGTTTCATTTCCAGCTCCTTTTTGCATAACAACAACCTTTAATAATATTGCACAACTTTAAAATTCAACTAGCAATTTTTCTAGGGCTCTTTTGCACCCACATCAGCTAGGCTAGAGCTTTGGAATAGGCAGTGAGACACACTCTCCAAAGAAAAAAACACACAATAGTATCTTTTGATAAGGAGTGTCAAATTCCATTTGCAACATTTTTTCCTAGGAAGCCCTTCTCACACAAGGGTCAAACTTGAGGTCGCATTGAGATTGACAGAGTTACTCACCCTGCTTTGTTGATCTTGGTGTAGAGATTGTACGTATTACGAGGGTCACTTGAAGATATACCCACAATGATGAGTGGAAGCCTCTCAAGTTGATTTTGGGCTCGATACCTTGCCCTTGCATGTGGATCGAATTTTTGACTGTTTCCCTAGGCATCATTGTTGTTTGTGGTAACCTTAGTAGCCTATATTCTTAGGGTCTTATGCAAGGTGATTGTGAAGGGGTAAGTCTTCACGATACCTTGAATTGATGTTGGCCAGACTCACTCGGGCTCCTTGGAGGGTATATCCATGATTATGTGTGGGAGCTTGCACCAGGGTGTAAGTTTGTTAAGTAGGTCGTCAACGTAACTTTTCCCCCCTCGCCCAACCCCTTCTTGTCTCATCGTCGCGATGTTGGATTTCATCACCAACTAGTGACTTCGGAACTGAAAGGTCTTGTTTGCTTGGTTTTGATTCCTAGATTTTACTAGCGTGTGATGTTTGTTTACCCAAGTTGGACATAGATTTTCTTTCATAAGATTTCAACTCAATCACAATTGACCCTCCATGCCATTCATGTAGAATGCAAGGCTTACCCCTAGAAGATCTGGAAGGTTCTCAACCCTTGCCTACCAACTCACTGGAGGGCTCTCCTCAACAGAGTGAAGTCCAAGACGTTGCCACTCCACAAGTGGAAAGAAATAAAATTTAGAATGGTTCTGAATTACCAATTCTTGAGAGGAATTCCAACTTCCTCTCGACTCTGAGAGACGTATTGTTCGAGAGAATTCTTCCAGAGAAATAGTTGTTGAATCTTCTAGATTACCAACTGGACCTTTCACAGGACTTGAGGGTCAATATCCTTTTTGGAATATTGGCATTTTTAGAGGGGATCTCTTTGGCTCAGGAGCAGGTGTTGATATCACTATCACACTTGAGCTGCCTGAAACATCTGATCCAGATGCAATACCTTTTACTACGACCTATTATTTTCCTGGTTCAAATGCTCCTCCATCCGACCATATCTTGACTATCCCCCTACAAACGGTCCATTACACAATGGTCCCAGATACTACACTTCCTCACACTAGGATTACGGTGGCTAGCCAAGATCCCATTGGCACGCTGCTTTCACCTAGATTCACCCCAACACTTCCGCCCAGATATCATGCGTTGAATGCTTCTATTCTCGCTCCTACACAAATTCCATCTAGGACTCCTAGAATTTCCACTCTTTTGGGCACCATATCGTTCATGGTTTCATTCTGACACTTCCTCGACCCCATTTTAGAGGACCTCTTCCATCCTCTATCGGAGGCACCGACCCTAGTGGCACCATCTCATTTTTCACACCTAATTACCAGATTCTTGTCGGTGGACAATTTCACCAAGGAGGCCAAACCCAATCACCTTTTGCAAGACAAATCCCAATTGGGATGCAACCCCCGATTGGAGGGAAACCCCCACCTACCCCACCCTATGGACAAAACATACCTCCATCCTTGGCCCAATATTGGAACTATATTATCCAAAATAATCCTCACTCGACTGGGGGGCAATAGTTGTTAATGTTTATGCCATTATTATAGTTCTTTGCATTTCAATAGATAAGAGCATCATAAGAACAAGATCATTGAGAAATACACATCCACAAGAGACATAACATTTATCCTGGGAAACCCTCTAGGGTAAGAAAACCCAGCAAAAACTTCCTTATCATAAATAACTTATACAATGTTCAAGAGATAACTCAAACCAATACAGAAAGTACTCCTCAAGAGATGCGCCAACCTTATTCTCCTCTCTCCAACTTGTAATTGCAGCTTGCCTTATAAGAGAATGAGCAAGTGAGTGTGTCTTCGAAGTGAGGCGCTAGCCTCTTATTTATATCAATCTGGCACGTGTGAAGAGTCACCATCTGGCAGGGCCAACCTCTCACTCTGGGTGGGTAAACCCACCTTTAATTAATTCTAGGCCTTCCATTATAACTACTGGGGCCAACTTCTTATTCTGCACTTTGTAATTTTCCGATGACCAATCCACAAAAGGGGATTTGGTCCTTATACAATTACCAACATGATTAATCCTCAATGGGGATTAATCCAATAACAATAATAATAATAATGACATGATTAATTCACAATGGGGATCTAATCCAATAACAAAATAATAATAAGAATGCTCTTTGCAGTTACATTATTTCAACACTCCCCCTTAACAAGAAGGGTATTCTTCATCAGCATCAGGCAAGAGAGGTCTGCATCATCAGTGGCATTTGGAGGACAGTATCGTCAATATCATCTTGAACCATTGTCTAGCACATTTACGAGTCATTGAAAATTTTCTTCATCAGCAGCATCATCATTCTCAAAAGAATGCTATCATCATCTGCATCAAATATGTATCAGTAAAAATGATACCTCATCACAGCACTAGGCTATCATATCACAGTACTACACTAGCTCAATGTCACAACGGTTAAGCTGGTAGCTCAGTGTCAGTCACATCTTTCTTTACGTCTAACAACTAGGTCAGAATCAAGTAATATCATCATCTTGCTTTACGTCTAACAACTAGGTCAGAAGCAAGGAATCACAATGTCATGCTTTACGTCTAATAACTAGGTCAGAAGCATGACTCATCTTGCTTTACATCTAACAACGAGGTCAGAAGCAAGGAACACATCAACATCTCACTTTACGTCTAACAATAAGGTCAGAAGTGAGGAATCATCGACGTTATGCTTTACGTCTAACAACTAGGTCAGAAGCATAACTCATCTTGCTTTACGTCTAACAACGAGGTCAGAAGCAAGGATCACACAACGTCATTATTTACGTCTAACAGTGAGGTTAGAAGCATGACTCATCTTGATTTACGTCTAACAACTAGGTCAGAAGCAAGGAATCAATGGCGTTATGATTTACGTCTAACAACTAGGTCAGAAGCATAACTCATCTTGCTTTACGTCTAACAGTGAGGTTAGAAGCAAGGATCACACGATGTCATGCTTTACGTCTAACAACGAGGTTAGAAGCATGAATCATCTTGCTTTACGTATAACAGTGAGGTTAGAAGCAAGGAATACATCTACTCCCCCTTTCAGGGAAGGTCCTTTCGGACAATACCAAGCTTATCTCGAAAGTGTTCAAACTTTACACGAGATAGAGGCTTAGTCATCACATCAGCAACCCGTTCATCCGTGCTAATGTACTAGAGCTTCAAGGCTCCTCTCTATACCATGTCACAGATGAAATGATAGCGGATCTCTATGTGCTTCAACCTGTCGTGGAACATAGGATTCTCTGTCATTTTAATACATCTTTGATTGTCACATAGAATCGCGGTTGCTCTCATCTCCAAATCAAATAGGCCTGTCAGCAACTTTCGAAGCCATATAGCTTTGCAGCTAGCAGAACATGCGGCAATGTACTTTTCTTCCACTGTGCTGAGAGAAATAATGGATTGCTTCCTACTCTTCCACGAGATCATAGCTGATCCCAAAGTGAAACAACATCCAGAAGTGCTTTTTCTATCAGCAACACTTCCTTCCCAATCTGCATCACTATATCCACTCAGCGTGAAGTCATGATCTCCATCATAGCTGAGACCATAATCCATTGTACCCTTAAGGTACCTCATCACATGTTTTGTAGCCGCTAAATGAACACATCTGGGCTCTACCAGAAACTGACTCAAGATGTTCACTGCAAAACAGATGTCTGGTCTGGTGTTCATCAGGTACATCAACGATCCAATAATCTGTCTGTACAGAGTGGCATCTATCAAATATGACGAAGTATCGACCAGTAGCTTTAGCTTCACTTCCATGGGTGTATTCATGGACTTGCATTCTAGCATGTCGAATCTCTTTAAGATTTCGACCGTGTAGTTCCCCTGGTTAAGGAAGATTCTTTCCGGACTCTGCCATACCTCAAGACCTAAGAAGTAGTGCACTAGGCGGAGGTCTTTCATTTCAAATTCTGCAGCAAGTCTCTGTTTACATTCAACGATGAGATTTTCTTCTCCAGTTAAGAATAAGTCATCCACATACAGTAATAGTATTACTGGTTCATTCTCCATGATCTTGAAGTAGAGATTTGAATCTACTTTACTCTTGGTAAAGCCCAAGCTCGTTAAGAAACTGTGTATACGGCCATACCAAGCTCTGGGAGCTTACTTCAATCCGTATAATGATTTCTTCAATCGATAGACATGAGACTTCTTGTCTTCAAACTCAAAACCTTGGGGTTGATCTATATACACTTCCTCTTCAATAACACCATTCAGAAAAGCTATCTTCACATCCATCTGGTGCAGCTTCCATTTCATCTTGGCAGCAAGAGCTATAATGGTTCTGATCGAAGTGTATCTTGCCACAGGAGCGAATGTCTCTTCATAGTCGATTCCTTCCTTTTGGGAAAAGCCACGAGCGAAAAATCTTTATATTTCTCAATACTTCCATCAACAACATGTTTTATCTTGAATAGCCATTTTGATGATACCACATCCTTACTTTTCGGTCTGGGAACAACTTCCCATACATAATTCTTTATTATGGATTGGTATTCCTCTATCATGGCATCTACCCATTCCTTCTTCTGGATGGCCTCTTCAAAACATGTAGGTTCTTCATCAAGTAGATTGCACATCAAAGCCGTGTAACTGGAGAATGGCTTTGGTTTCTTCACCCGTCTCGTGGTTCCTTCTGGAACACCATACTTCTCTCCATCTTGAATAAGATCTCTTTCCCAAGCAGGCTTTCTTTTATGGGAGAAGGTCATCTGAGGAGGTTCTTGAACTTCTGTGATATCATGATCTTCAGGAGTCTCCTCATCAGGGGAAGCTATGTCTTCCCTTACAGGTTCTGTAGCTCTGGGAACTTCCCTCACAGAATTCTATCGTCCTGGGATCTATAGGTTCCTCTTCATATACCTCTTCAAGTTGGCATCTTCTTGATTTCTTAAGTGAAGCTTCTTCATCAAAGGTCACGTCCCTGCTGATCTCAATATGGCGGTGACTAGGTATGTAGATTCTGAAGGCCTTGGATACCTCACAGTATCCCACAAATATTCCCTTCTTTCCGGAGGGCTCCAGTATGTTTCTTTTCTCTTTTGATATATGAATAAACACTGGACAGCCAAATGTTTTGAGATGGCTTCCCTCTGGCTTCTTTTCGGTGAACATTTCTTCTGGGGTCTTGAACCCAAGTGCACTATGTGATAGTCTGTTTTGCACATAAACAACTGCCATAGCTTCTTCTGCCCATAAGCACATAAGAAGATCTTGATCGTGAATCATGGTCTTCATAGCTTCCATAATCATTCTGTTCTTCCTTTCAGATACACCATTTTGTTGGGGATCTTGATCCCAACATATTTGCAGAAGTTCATAAGATTTTCTGAGGTATATTCTCCTCCATTATCTAACCTGAGTATCTTAATCTTCCTTACAGAAGGGTTCCCTTATCAAGGCTTTGAATTCCTAGATCTTGTTGAACACTTCAAATATATCCAGGTCTTACAAGAATAATCATCAATAAATGATACATAGTATACATACCCGCTAATGGAGGATGATGGCATTGGGCCACACACGTCAGAATGGAAGAGTTCCAATACTCCTTCTACTTTGCTATCCCTTTTTGGAAAAGGGTTCTTGATGTTCTTCCCTTTCACACATCCATTGCATATTCCTTCCTGATCAACCTTGAGTTCTGGCAAACCTGTGACAACTTTGCATATGTATGGTAGTGCCTTGTAGTTGATGTGAGCTAATCTTCTAGAGTTCACATGGATTCTTCAATAGCGTGGGTCATGGCAGCTTCTGAGTGACCCACCTTCTTCTTTTCCACTGATGATTGCTTCATTTATGATTTCTCCTTTAGCATGTTTCCTTTTGCAACCTTCTCTATAGATTCCTCATGTGACCTAGAGCAAGGTCAACAAAACAACAAGCAAGAATAATATCCTTC
>JASDQU010240892.1:40596-52493 GCA_032191745.1 Picea mariana
GGGGGGTCTGGAATTGCTGATAAGACCCACGCACATCTGGACGGCTTAGGATCAAGCGCGCAAATCTATGATTAATGTTGGATTCCAGACCCCCTCGTCCGTTCTGCCTTTAATGGAGGGGGGGGGTTCGGAATGTGTGATAAATGACGCGCATAGATTTGCGGCCAAGAAGAAAGCATGTAGATCAATGCCTCCATGTGTTTTTTGGACCCCCTCGACTGATCTGCCTTTAACTGTGGGGGGGGGGGTCCAGAAATGGATCTTTTCTCTGGCGGTCCCCTGTCTATACGTGGCATCGATCTATCGGTCCTGAGTCCCATCGCCTCCTATGGACTGACACACCTTCATCACCCCCTGATGTCATCATCCACCTTTCCCAAAATAGTCATGTCCCATAACTGCTGTCAGTCCTTCTCCCCCATTCGCTCGTGGCAAGCCCCCTCACTATGAACTTTAGCCCAATCGGTAGCCTCCATGTCACTCAGCCGTATCCCTTAGCCACCATCACCTGCCATCTCACACTCTAAGTGATCCGTTGGCCATTTATTATTGGATGACCTATCCGTTATCTAGTTGACCTGTCTCCCGCACCCAACGAACACCCATTTACTCAAAACTACCGTTTTTCTTCCTATTTTCACCATTTACCCACTCATCGAACCAGAGAGATTTACACCGTTTTCTCCTCCATTACAGTCAGTTTCCCCCAACAGCAGCCACCCCGCTAATGTTGTTTTTCTTGTAGGTACCATTGCAGTAATGGCGACAAAGTCCAAACAAGCAGAAGGAGAGGAGAATCCATTTCTCCCACCTTCTGTTGACCTGGACAGGATCCCACTGGTCGACAAAGACTGCTTAATCGCAGATACAAAGTGCGATTTTGATTTCGCAGACTTCCAGTCATGGCTCAAGGAAGTCTTCCTGGACCAGAGTGATGAAATTGGACTTTGGGAATCCAATTTACCCCTATATCTCTTCCCTCAGATTCATCCTTTTCTAGATTTCTCCCTCAAGTGCCAAGCCCACTACATTCCCGCGCAAAGAGCTGTCATCTTCTCATCCGGATAAATCCTATTCCTCATCACGCCTGAATCCATCGACCAAATGATGCAAATTCCTCGAGCTGAGTCTGCATCACCCTTCAACCTGGAAATTCTTACAGAATTATACCAGAAAATGACCTTCCCCTAAAGAGCTCAAATATTTGAGCTTTTCCTCCCACCATCCACTCAATTTCCCTCCAAAAATCCCCCTTATCCTTCTTCCATGTTTTTGACCAAAGGAAACCAGATCATCTTGTCCCTAGGTGCCTTGTTAGGATACTATTCAGATCATTGGGTAGATGAGCCCATTCTGGGATTTTTATCTAGCTTCTCTACCGATGAGAAGCCCACCATCCAGTACGATTTCAGCACGTTCCTGAAGAACAATATTCATGAACAGTTTGTGAATTTCACCACGGAAGGCATGTTCCGGTACATGTCCATACTAGCATATTTGTTCGTTTTCTTCCAAGCAGACAAATTCATTTTTTCCATGCAGAAGATGGATGGAGATGGTAGACCCCAGGTAGTGACCGCATGGACCTCCTTGCTCAAGCATAACTCCACAAAGTTCAGTTTCAAGGAGTTCATTGATCAATTCTACCACCCAGTGGTAAGTATACTTAGTGGTAGGCCTGAGCCTCAGATAAATGATGAAGTTCATAGGATCTTGCATCTCTCGGATCACACAAAGACAGGTGATTGGTATTTATACCAAAATCACACTGAGATCAGAGTATAAAGGTGCGAGTTGGCATCGTATAAGCTACCCAAATACCTGCCTGTCAGCATTTTTGCTTTGGAATATATAAGGCTGATGATAAAATCTGATGATATCCATTTTGTGTCACTAAAGGAAAAGCAACAACTTAGACTCAAAGGGCAGATTGGCTCTTTCATCTGCAACAATCGCGGCGCTGGAGAAGAAGAAGACAGGCTGCTAAGGGAAATGAAGTTCTCCATGAGTTTCCCATGGCATTACGATCTGTGTGGGATCATCTCTGAGATGAGAGTGAAAAACAAGAACATTCAATATGTTAACAAATCTAGGCCTGAAGTCAAGAAGTTTGCAAACCAGACAGTATGGGAGCCTAGCACTTTGGTCGAAGAAGAACCACAGGAGCCCACGACCACTGTATCTCAAACAACCACACCACAGGTCCCGAAAGAGAAAAGGCCTAGGAAAGATTTATCTCCGCCTGTCATTGAGGTATCGTCAGAACAATTCTAGCTGCATACCAAGAGGCCTAAGACTATTTCAGTTCCTGGCCCGACCGGAGAAAAAGAAGCCCCATCTACTACAGTGACCAAGGTTGATAGACCACCCCTCGGTGCAAGCCTCCATCATGTCATAACATTAGCATTGACAAAGAAATCTACAGATTCTCCGTCGACCACCCAACCAGGAAAGGTAGGGCCGAAGATGAGTATCTTTGAAAAATATGAGCTGATCAAGAAAAGAAACCAGGCCCTGATCAACAGAACTTGTGCCCAGTTCTGGAAGAAGACGTCGACTACACAACATAGGCTGCTGTTAGCATTTGACACCGAGAAGGGTAGAATGCATATGAAATTCCTCCAGGAACAGGTGCCAAATCCAAAGGTGACCACTGATTACAAAAGGGCCACCTTCGAATTCCAAACGAAGGACATGCATCCGGCCGATCAGATGGATCTACACAAGCAGAAAGGGGAAATGGTCTTTTACACACTGGCGCATGCTTCCACTACTGCCTCCAAATTGCAAGTGTCCCTGAACAATGTTCTAACACAACTGAAGTTAGATAAGATATCGTCCTTTGCCAAGGACAATAGGATCAAGACCTTGGAGGAACTGGTCCTCAAGATCGGTTACGATCCTTCGAACGTGAAAGTAGTAGAGGAGATGATTAAGAAGAAGAATGCTGACATATCATCCTTAAGGAAACAATTGAAGCTCCTTCCCACAGAGGATTCGTAGGCAAAGGAAATAGCAGAGAAAGAAGGAGAAAAAACTGAAATGCTCAAGCTACTTATGGAGCAGAATGCACAGCTAAAGGAAATGGAAGCTGAGATGGAGAAGCTGGTAAAAGAGAAAGAAGAGATGAAGCCAATGGAAGTCATTCCATTGAGTGCCATTCCAATTTTTGGAGTGAGCACAACATCAGTGACAGAAGTACCATCCGCGACTCCACTAACATCCCTAGAAAAGACAGCCGACCAGGCTAAGTCTATGGAAAAGATGAACCTACAGGAAACAAAGATCATCAGGCTAAAGAAGGATATTGAGAACCTTTAGGAACTCAAGTCTTCCTTTCAGATCAACCTCTCCAAAGAAAAGCAGGTGACGGATCAACTCAAACAAAAGTTACAACAACTTCGGAAGCAAACAGTGGCAGGAAAAACTTTGGTCGAGGTTAAAGAAAGTNGGAAAAGATGAACCTACAGGAAACAAAGATCATCAGGCTAAAGAAGGATATTGAGAACCTTTAGGAACTCAAGTCTTCCTTTCAGATCAACCTCTCCAAAGAAAAGCAGGTGACGGATCAACTCAAACAAAAGTTACAACAACTCCGGAAGCAAACAGTGGCAGGAAAAACTTTGGTCGAGGTTAAAGAAAGTGTATGGACAGACATCACCAAGTCCATGAACGAGATATGGCCGATGATACATATCATGTTTGAGCAGAATGAATTGGTGTAGAGAAGAAAACAAGCCATTGAGAAGATCAGATCAGAATTGGGAGAGATGCCAAGACAGGCGAACGAGATCATCAAGTTCCTAAATTCTAAGACTAGGGAAGAGCTAGAAGAGCTGAAAATTGAAGACAGAACAGAGACCATACTTGAGGTCAAAAGAGTTTGACCAAGAGAGGATTAATGCTTCAACTGAAAGAAAAGGTTCAGGCCATGGACCTAGGGGTACAAAGATTTTTTAGTAAGATTGAGGCTCTACATAAGAAGGGTCTTCCTGGTCTGAAGGTAATCAATGACAAATTGATGACACTCCTAGACTACAAGAAGAGACTGGCCGATGTGGCTAAGGATAGTTCGAAGTTCACAGGAATTCAAGGCAACATCATTGGCAAGGCATTTCTAGATGCACTTCAGTGGGACATCAGTATTCAACATGAGATTCGATACATCTTCCTCACCAAGCCTACCTTCTCCAAGTACACAGAAATGGATGAAGTGGATCGAAGGCTACTCAAAGTCAACGTGCCCAGTCATCTTCAATGGGAGGAACTCTATGATCTGATCGAGTAGCAGATGAGCTATCCCAGTCCAGTCATTTGTCCAGTGAGATGAGGTCATGCAGAGGCTTCATCAATGGCCCACCCACAAATCAGCATGCAGTTACACCACATCATCAAGCAATTCCTAGATTTATGCACTTTGTTAAGTTAGTTAGGCTAAAAATAGATTTAGCATGTCCTGGTCATTAATGACAGGATCGTTTGTAATTTGAGTTATAAATACTTCATCTTTCGAAGTATTGAGGGTTGTTGATCTTCACACCCTGAAGCTATCAGACTGTAATATTTTTGAAGAGATCTTCCATTAATACAAAGAGGCACTTTTACAGGATTCTTGTGTGTATTCACTGGTGATGTTTTTCTCTCTAAGTTGAATGTGACTCTCACTTTGTTATCATAATGTTTTCTAAATCTAATATTTAGAAGTAATGAATGTTGCAGGATTTATCTCGTATACCCTGTTGCCGACTCAAAAGATTTTAGTGTTTTATCTTCTGGTGTTTTCAATAAAAAAATTCTTAACTGCTTCTTTGTTGAAATTATCTTTCTCGTCTTTTCTGTTGTCCCTCATTTTTACTATCGAAGAATCCAGTGATTATATTATCTCGCCTTGTGAAAGTTTTCCTTTGCGTTTCTGGTTTGGATTTCATATTTTGTGTAAAACACATACCCCATAGCCCAATGGATGTGTAGACTGTCTCAACCAACTCGACAAACACTATGACAAAAAAACTGACCTATTTATTTACCTAGCCTAATATTTAAAATTTGAAACCTATCTAAATCATATAGAGAGATCCCTCTCTGAAGTTGGAAGGGCTAGATCCCAGCTTCAAAAGCGGTTGGTTAAAGTTACCTTTTGTAGATTTCTTCTGCTGTCAACCTCTAATAAATTTACAGAGTGTTAACGTAGTGGTGACCATACTGGGGAACAGAACTAAAAATTTATAACTTCACGTTTTCTTTTCCCTAAAAAGAAAGTTTCTTCCTGAAAGATTGCAAATTTGAGAAGAAAGTAATGTTTAGAGGTTGATTAAAATTTGTACATATTATTTTCAGACTCATAAAAATAAAAATTATATATATATAAATCAAAAAAGAAATCTAGCTCCCAAGAAAGTTTATACTCGATCTCATCCAGACCCAGAACCTGCAATAGTAACAGATAACCTAGAACAATTTCTTAGGAAAAAGACCATAGCTGAAGGCTCAGTGAGTCATACTCCCTTTCATAAGTCCCTTTCCTTTTCAGGGGAGCTCGTTACCTTTCAAAACCCTAACTTTGACACCTTGTCCCAACAAAGCCTGGTTAGAGAACGATCCAATAGTTTTGTGACCAGAATCATTTTCGACCCAACCGTTTTGCAACCCTGAACCCCTGAAGTTCTATCTCCCATTGCTAAACTGCAAACCACTCCCTCGACGCTATCCAGTCCCTCCTCGTCCTTGTCTTCAATCGCAACCTCGCCGATCATCCAATTTTCTATCCCACCTCCTCCACCCATCATGGCAGCTAGATATGCTCCCTTAGTGTTGGCTGCACCTCTTCATGCCATGCCCCAAGACTATCAAACAAGACTTACATAGTTTGATGCAACATGACCTTTGAATGCCCAACAACACATTAATAAAATGAATGATTATTTTGATCTGCATGAAGTAGATGAGGCTAACGTTCAAATGAGATTGTTTTCCCAAAGTTTGACATGTGACATTAAGAAATTGTATAAAGGTTTGCATGCCGCCTCAGTCCTTGAACTTACCGCATTTCAAAGGAGTTTTCTAGATAGATGGGAGGTAAAGAAAAACCCTCTCCAAATTTTGTCAAAATACGAGAATATTAGAAAAAATCAAGGTGAGACGGTACAAGATTACTGCACTCGTTTCAATAACCTGTACAATGCAATTACAGCCGAAATCAAACCTCCACATGGTTTGGCATTGATAAAATTCCCTGATGGTTTCGACGCTGATATGTCGTACCAACTCAGGGAAAGAAATTCTACCACCCTAGAAGACATGAAGAAAAGTGCAATAAGTGTGGAGGCCAATTTGTTGGCAAAAAGGGCACGTCAGAGGTCAGAGAGGAGAGTCACAATTAAAGAGGAAACTTCCACATCAAACTTAGATTCCAAATTGGATTCCTTGGCCAGAGCAATGGAAAGAATGATGGAAAGAATTACTGTGTCAGAAAGAACTCCTCCAAGAGAAAACCCACTAGCTCCTCAGGTTTGGAATCCTAACTTCGAGAGAAATCCTCCTCAAATCAGACAGAGAGATCCTAGGGATCAAAGAGAGCAGAGAGGTCTAGATCAATAGATTAGACCTCCCCTACAAGAAAATTATGACGATGAAGGGGAGGAAGTGATTGAGGAACTAGAGGATACTCACATAAATCTCATGGGCATGCACTATAACGAAGCTATTTTCCTCATCCAAGAAGAGCAAGAAATTTTTCTTCTGAATCAAACAAAAGTAGGTGAAGAAGCTAAAGATGTCGAACAACAGGCATTCGAAAATGCCATTCTGGAGGTACACCGACAGTATAATCTGCGGAGTAAAAAGACAGAAGGGAGTTCCCCAAAAAAGATGATTGAAGCGAAGAAGGTAGTCGAAACCATGAAAGCCTCTGAGCCATCTGCCGAGAAGATTCCTGAGAAGAGTACTACCGAATTTCCCGTGAAAAGAAACCTTACTATTCTAAAAAGATCACCGCAGCTTGAGGTTTCATAAATTAATCAACCAAGTACTTCTGGCCAGAAGAATGTGGTAGACAAACCAGAATTGATGAGACAAAGTAGAGTCCCTACACCTTTTATCCTCGAAGGGGAATTAGCCAAAGTAAAAATTCCCATTCCACTTTCCAAGTTGATGAACAAAGACGTTTATCCTTCACAGGTGATTAAAGCACTGACTATTGAAATTGACATAGGCATGAAGGCCTTAACCATTGGATCAACAAATCATTCGGATACCGTGAACCTTACAGAAGATAAACCTGACTTCTATTCAGACCTGAAGTAGATGGCTGAGACGATAATGGTGATGTTGCTCCTTTTTACATCAACCTAAATATACATGACCTGATCCTGCATAATGCTATGCTAGATTCGGGTGCTTCCTATAATCTGATGTCGAAAGCAGTGATGGAGAAACTGGGACTAGAGGTCACCAGACCTTATAAATATCTACATTCATTTGACTCCAGTAAAGTTAGATGTATTAGTTTGATCAAGGATCTATGTATCACCCTGGCTCAGATTCCTGCAAAGAGCATGGTCATGGATGTGGTAGTTGCAAACATCCCCTCGAAGTATGGGATGTTTCTATCCCGGTCCTGGGGTGCTAAGTTGAAAGGTACCCTGTAGCTAGATATGTCGTATGCCACTATCCCAGTTTTCGGGCAACAAAGAAGGCTATACAGAGAAACGTTGATGAAATACATGGTCAGCATCCAAGAAAAACCACACAACTATCCTCTTTACTCCGCGCATTATGACTTGGATTCTTTTATCCTATATAACGATGGTGACACGAAAGAGAAAAACCCTCAGCTAGCAGAAGATACATCTGGTCCGGATGAAGGCCAAGAAATCATTGAGGTGGAAAGAAAGAAAAACGTGACAACTGAAGAATTACCGATAGATTTTTGGAGCATGGATTTTGATGGAGCAGTAAGCAAAGAAGGATCCGTAGCAGGAGTTTGGCTGCATAATCAAAGAAATAGGTATTCAGAAAACCATTCTTACAAATTAAATTTCCAATGCACTAACAATATTGCCGAGTATGAAGCCTTGATTCTTGTTCTGAAACTTTTAAAAAGGGTTGGTGCTAAACAGATTATGGTAACAGGTGATTCTGAGTTGATAATCAAGAAAATCAAAGGTGAGTATGTTGTGAAACACCCACGTCTTAGAGCTTATAGGAATGTTGTTCTCGATGCCCTGAGATGTTTCACTGAAGTTGATCTGCAGGTAATGCCTCGGGGAAAAAATATTTTGGTAGACGGATTGGCTACATCAGCAGCCACAGGTAAATTTCTTTTTGGTCGACTCGCCCATATATGGTAGAAGTGAAGTGCAGACCAACTGTTCCCAACAATATCAGGTACTGGCAAGTGTTTGGTAATGATGATCAAATCAAAGACTTTTTGCAGTGTAAAAATGATTTTGAATGTACAAATATAGATCTAGAGAACGAAGACGAAAATGTAAATAGATCTGATTTTGAAAATGATAGTGTAAATAGCGTAGATTTAGGAGAATTAGTTGATGATGAGATGGAGGATGATATTTTGCATTTGAAAAGTAATGTTTTACCTAGGTGTCTAGTTCCTTTAGAGGATTTGTTTGATTTTAATGACGTAGCCAAAAAAATGAAAATTGAAACAAATGGACAAGAGGTAGAAGACTGTAATATAGGGACCAAAGAGAAACCCAGGATGGTCAAATTTTCTAAATCATTACCCCCTGAGGAAAAACTCAAATACATTGAGCTGTTCAAAGAATATTCAGATGTCTTTGCCCGGGGCTATGAGGATTTGAAAGCTTATGATTACCAACATCATACAACATAGTATTCCAATAAAAGAAGACCAAAAACCATTTAGACAGAAACTTAGGAGAATAAATCCCAAGTTACTCCCTCTGATAGAAAAGGAAATGAAAAAAATGTATGATGCCAAAATCATAGTCTCGTTGCGTTTTTCCAAATGGGTCTCTAATTTGGTCCCTACACGTAAGAAATCTGGGGAAATTAGGCTATGCATAGATTTCTGAAATCTAAATAAGGTCTCCCTGAAGGACAATTACCCCTTGCCAAAGATGGACCATATACTTCAAAGGGTGGTCAGATCCAGTCGAATCTCTTTGCTGGACAGTTTCTCGGGTTATAATCAAGTCCTCGTCCACCCAGATGACCAAGACAAAACCGCTTTCACTACACCATGGGGCACTTTCATGTATGTGAAAATTCCTTTTGGTTTGATGAATGATGGAGCCACTTTCCAGAGAGTGATGGACATCGCCTTTGTGGAAGAATCGGGTAAATTTATTGTCATCTATTTGGATGATGTAACTGTGTTTTCCCAATCTGATGATGAACACCTGCGACACCTCAGACGAGTGTTCAAGAAATGCAAGAGGTTTGGGATTTCTTTCAATCCTAAGAAGAGCCTTTTCAGACTAGAGGAAGGCAAATTGCTAGGTCACATCATCTCCAAGGACAGAATCAAAATAGACCCCAGCAGAATCAAGGCCATACAAAAATTAGAACACCCAAGAAACATCAAAGAATTACAGCCTTTTATCGGAAGAATAAATTTTCTACGAAGATTCATACCCAATCTGGCAGAGCTCCTCAGAAACATTACAAACATGTTAAAAAAGGATGTAAAAATAAAATGGTACATCGAGTCCAGGCAGTCTTTCGAACAAGTCAAACAAGCACTCACAGAAGCCCCCGTTTTGATCAGTCTTGATGTTACCAAGGATTTCTATCTTTTTTCTTTTGCCTCTGAACATACCATTGTAGCGGTATTATTACAGAAGAACAATGAAGGGTATGAACAACCCATAGCCTTCTTCAGTAAAGTGTTAAGAGATGTTTCTTTGAATTACAAGATAATCGAGAAACAGGCTTTTGACTTGGTAAAGGCCATAAAATATTTTAGGGTCTACATTCTCCATTCACACACCATTGCATATGTTCCGAATGCGGTAGTAAAAGACATTTTGACCCATAACAATATGGATGGAAGAAGAGGAAAATGGATTGCTGTCATTTTAAAATACGACATAGAGATTAAGCCTATGAAACTAATCAAAGGTCAAGGCCTAGCAAAATTAATGTCTGAATCAAATTCCATGCTCTTGACGTTAATTTCTTAGCTACAACAAATGAACAGGGCGAGATGGCGACTCCAAGCGTGAGAGAGGTATTTCTAAACTCTCCATGGTACGCAGACCTTATATTTGTTTTGCAAAATTGACAAGATCCCCTTGGTTTGACTAAGACTAAAGCTAGATTTCTGAAGTTGAAAGCATTAAAATACTATATTCTAGAAGGCAATTTGTATTGGAAAGATCCTGGAGGTATTCTGTTAAATTGTTTATTGAAAGATGAAGTTGACAAAGTGCTACAAGAATTTCATGCAGGAGAATGTGGTGGCCATTTGAACTGGAAGGTCACAGCCAACAAAATCCTCAGAGCTAGTTTCTATTGGCCCGCCCTATTCGCTGATGTACATCGTACAGTGACCGCATGTCATCAATGTCAGCTATTTGAAGGAAAAAGAAAACTCCTTCCTCTACCCCTGAAACCGATCTTAGTTGAAGCCCCTTTTTAGCAATGGGGGTTGGACTTCATTGGAGAAATACACCCCCCTTCTTCAGGCCAGCACAGGTGGATCCTCACTGCCACAGATTATTTTACCAAATGGATCGAAGCAGTACCAAGCAGGCAAGCCACTGATTCTGTTATTATCAAATTCCTTGAAAATAATATCTTGTCTTGTTTTGGATGTCCTAGAAAGATTATAACTGATAATGCAGTTGCTTTTCGGTCGAAGAAACTCATAGATTTCTGCAACTAGTATCACATTAGTTTGGGGCATTCCACAACTTACTACCCTTAGGGGAATGGGCTGACAGAATCTTCAAACAAAACCTTGGTGAACATCATCAAGAAGACGTTGCAGGAAAATAAGAAATCGTGGCATAACAAGTTGGTGTTCGCATTGTGGGCTGACAGACTGACCACCAAAAGGCCAATCGGTATGTCACCATATCAGCTGGTCTATGGCACAGAAGTAGTTTTCCCCACTTCCTTAGGAGTCCCTGTCATGAAGTTGCTTCAAGATGTACAAGCCAAGCCAAATGACTCACAGACAAGGATCAACCAGATGATCCATTTGCAGCAGTCTAGGGAAGAAGTATTCAACAAGACCCAGGTAGTTCAAGAAAGCATCAAGAAGATTTTTGACAAAAGAACCAAGGAAGATGATTTTGAGCTAGGAGATTTGGTGCTGAGATGGGACACCAGAAATGAAGACAAGGGAAAGCATGGCAAATTTGATAGTATGTGGAAGGGACCATTCATGATTCAAGCATTCAGAGGTAACAACTCTTTCTTGCTAAATAACGCTGATGGGATAGATCTGCCAGGAGGACCTGTAAATGGAAGAATGCTGAAACATTATGTACCACCTCAGTAGAGACTCGAGTTTTCACGCACCATTATACATACCATTTTTATTTTTCGCCTGCATTTTCTGAGTGAATAACATAAGTCAGTTGGTTGAAGCCCGAAGAGAAGGCCCTAAGCCACTGACCTCTGTTCTTCCATTTGTTTTTTGAAAATAAAACCAATAAATCAATGAAGGCTACTAGGCAGAAATTTTCAGAACGACGGGAACCAGGATTCTTGGCACTTCACAGGGAAAGTACCATCCCCAGGTGGAGCCGCTGTTATCACCCTATAAGTTATAGGATCAACTGGTGACTGGAATATTATCTGTCTCTAGTGTTTGTTGACAAATGATTTTTCATTCTGCAAATAATTTGAAAAAGAAAAGAAAAAAAGAAAAGAAAAAAGGAAAGAAAAAGAAAAAAGAAAAAAAG
>JASDQU010240892.1:69472-99368 GCA_032191745.1 Picea mariana
CCTAGTAATTTACCCTGTTCTACTGCAAAGATGGACTTCTTGGGGTTCAAGGAGATGCCGTATTTACGACATCGTAGCAGAACGGCTCGTAAGTGAGCTAGATGATCGTCTTTGTTTTTAGAATAAACAGTTACATCATCTAAGTAGACTACTATGGATTGATTGAATAAGCCTCTAAAAGCAATGTCCATTGCTCTTTGAAAGGTAGCACCAGCATTAATCAATCCAAAAGGCATTTTGCGATAAGCATAAGTGCCCCACGGGGTACGGAAAGTAGTTTTCAGTTGGTCTGGCTGAGACATCAAGACTTGGTTGTATCCAAAGAACCCATCCAGTAAGGAAAGCCTCTCAGAACCAGATACTTGTTGAAGGATCTGTTCCATGGGAGGGATAGGATAATTATCTTTGTCAGACGCTTTGTTGAGGTTCCGAAAATCGACACAAAGTTGAATTTCCCCATTTTTCTTCCACACTGGGACGAGGTTGGATACCCATTGAGTGTGTCTAACAGGAAAAATTATTTTAGCACTAAGGATTTTATTCAATTCTTTTTGTACGGTCGGTTCTAGTTTAGGATGCATTTTCCTCAGTTTCTGTTGGAAGGGTAGAGTTTGGGGCTTCATTGGGATGACATGCTATATAATATTAGGATCGAACATTTTAAGATCATCGTAAGTCCATGCAAAGACATCCTTTAATTCTCTAAATAATTTAACAAAAACAACTTTTTCTTGTCTAGAACATCCCAAGCCTAAATTGATACACTGAGGATTTTCACTAGTTCCTAAATTGACTTTTTCATAGGACAATGAGGAACTATTGGTTTTACAATTGACCATCTTTTTAAATTTATCTTCAAAATCATAAAACTTTTCTAGTTTAACAACAGATTTGGGTATGAAATTTACCATGTCCGATAGAGCTTTGGGAAATTTCGGATTAGGTATTACCATAAAGTCGTGCAAATTGTCGTCGTGCGTTTGTTCATCTATCACAGCGCCTTGAAAGGTTTATTCCATGTGCAGAAATTTAATGATCTGCTGATCATCATCAAATACTCTCCAGTTTGTGATATTGTCAGGAACAGATGGTCGAAACAATAGCTCCATGGAGAATGCTTTTGGGGATAAGCCTTCTGCAGGAAGAAGTTTAGAGGCAACATTAGCTAGTAAATCTGCTTCGGCATTGTTTAATCTAGGAATGGAATTTATATTAAAAGAAGAAAATTTGTTCATTAAACTCCATACCTCATACTGGTAACATTTGAGATGAGGGGAAAGACAATGTATAGAATCTCTCACCTGCCTAACCACTATATCAGAGTCGCCGAATACAACTAGATTTTGAATGTTCATGTCCAAGGCTTTTCCGAGACCTTGCAATAAAGCCTCATATTCTGCAATATTGTTAGTGCATTCAAATTCTAATCTACAAGCCAATAATTTCTTGTTACCTGCCGGATCAATAATGATGCAGCCTGCACCAACTCCTTCTTTAGACTTGGAACCGTCAAAATATAGAGACCAAATTTGATTTTCATCGGGCTCACAGGACTGTCGGATAGAAGCTGTTGGTTGCGTACATGCTATGATCTCGGATTGCTGTTGCGGATTGTTGATAGGTGATGCTTCAGCCGTGAAATTTCCGAAGAAGGTGTCCATCCCTTGGACTTCAGGTGAATCCGCTGGAGGTGTATATGGTTCATTGGGGTCATTTAAGTTTGTTACCATGAACTTGAGGTAACGCTCACGATTCACATTGATCTTGTTGGGCTTGCCATTTTCTGGTAGCCATAAGTGAGACCAGTCCGTCGTGAAGTAACCATGTAGTTTCTCCAACCAATCCCTGCTCAAAAACATGCCATAAACTTATGGAATATCCACCACAATTATATCAATAACCTGATGAACCTTTGGGTTAGACGATAATCTAATCAATACATTTTTCAGTTTGCCTATAACTTTAACATCTGTTCGATCAAGTTGTATGATTTTCAAAGAAGATGGTTCTAATTCAGCATTAATCTTTTGGCAGACTGACCAAGGCATCACATTTGATGATGCTCCTGAGTCAACCATACAATTATGCACATTTCTGTTGAAGATTTCGAAAGTTAAAAGAAAAGGAGGTACATTCTTGCGAGTACTTAGAGTTGTAGCTTGTGGTTTCTTACTCGCATTTTCTAATGCTACTTTGTCTACATTATTCACATTATTTACATTATTATTTACACTATTTACAGGAGTTACAGGAAGGCTTCCTTTATCTTGAGGATCAGGATTATTTTTTGTGGAAGTCTTCTGCGAAATTTTTCTTTGCACAACCTTATTACCATTTGAATTACCATTCTTGCCATTGTCTAAAATATTTTGCAACATCTTCTGTAACAAAAATGAAAATTTCAACAACTCATAAATAGAAATGTTGGCCCTTAATTTCTTAAGATCTTCAACAACATCATAATCTAATTTGGGGCCAGCATTACTTTGTTTCGTTTCTACTGATTTAGATGGCTTTGAAGGTGAAGTTGTAGTATTCTCGGCAAGAGGTTTATTTGCTATCTTACTCCTAGTGTTGTAAGGGTGAACAGTCTCGAATTTAGCTTGGAAGATACTATCCAAGAAGTGTCCAAAGATGTTTGGAGAAGACTCTTCTTCTTGAGTTGTTTCCTACTCTACTTCCTCTTGAGGGATTTCAGGAGGGATCAAGTCATCTTGGGCTCCTAGAATTGTCTGGAGAGCACATTGCAAACTTTCTAGGTTCAAGCTTTCGGGGTTTGGATTAGGCCGGTTGGCGGGAAAAGGCTTTCGGAAAGGAGGTTTGTAGGGTCCTTTACTCGAAGAGGCTTCTTCAGTCGACCTTTTTAAATCTATAACTTGATTAGATAATTTTTATACAACTTTGGTTAAATTTTCCAAATCAGAGTTTTCGGGTTGTGTTTTGTTTTGTGTAGGTCTGGGGAGAATTTCAATCTTCTTTTTGGAAGAAGAAACAGTCTCAGTTTCATTGCTAGAAGAGTCCTTTAGACTTAGTATATCTTTTTCAATCTGAGTAGCCTCTTCAAAGGCTTCTAACAACGTTGCCTCTTTAGATCTTTTAACCCAAATAACTATGCTTTGATGTAGAGATTTAGTATAGTAAGCTATTACAAGACTTTCAACAGGCATAGAGTCTGCAGGGATTCGATTTTTAAGTGTTAAAAATCTTTGATTAAAATCCTTAAATTTTTCTTTTGAATTCATTTTTAAGCTCGAAAGATCCATGACTAAGACTTCCGGAGGTTTGCCATCTCTAAATTTTTCCAAAAAACATGACTCAAACTTTCCCCAAGACACTATGGTATGAGGCTGTTGGGCAAAGTACCAAGTGGATGCATTACCCTCAAAAGTGTAAGGGAACAACCTGCAGACAACATCTTCATGTTCAACATTACGGAGTCTGATGGCTAACATAAATTTTTTGATATGATCTTCGGCTATTTGTTTTGAATTGGGATAAAACTTAGAAAGCCATTTCTCTGGGTGCTTAGGTAAAGGGTGCTGGGCTCCAGGTACAGCTACAGCATCCTGGTCCAACCAGGGTCTAGCAGGGTTGTTCTGATTCGCCATTGGGGTAGTGGGTGTGGAGGGACGAGAAGGTGAGTTGCCTTCGTCAGAAGAGGAATCTTCCCCAGAAGAGGAAGGAGATGAGGGAGGTGGTGAAGGAGGTATCCCAGATCCTCCTGCAGCAGGATTTGTGTCTGGATCTGAAGGATTCACAGTGGGATTAATATCACCTAACTGTTCTCTGATATCAGAGAAGTCTAAAGGTTGACCCCACGGGCAGTTTGGTCGCCTAAGACTGGCTAAGGCACTATGTGTCTTGATAAGAGATTGACAAACGATCTCTTGGATATCACCACCTGTAGGGTTAGGGGTTGCTGGCTCAACTATGATCTGTGGATCTTCGGTTGAAGTGGTTGCTTTTTGAGGGGGGATATTATCTTGTGAACGAATTCTAGTCACTATAGGTGTGCGATTAGGTGGAGGAGGAGTCTTGCGACCGCCTCGTGCCATTAATTAAGTTCAGGCCCTCCTTCTAGTGCCATTTGTTGACGGGCGAAATTGTCTGTCCGTCAATTAAGAGAGTGGAACTGGTCCGGGGTTGTCTAATAACCCAAGCCGTTTGGAATGAACCACCCCGATGGGTTTAACGGCGCCGTTGGCCACCCTAAGGTCCTAAGTAAACCAAAGAGAAAACTATTCTAAACTAACTAATCTAATTAAAACAAATAAAACAAACTAAAACTAACTAACAAACTAACTAAAACTAAAATAAAAGAAGCTATACTAACTAACAATAAAAACAAACTAACTAAAACTAAAATAAAAGAAGCTATACTAACTAACAATAAAAACAAACTAAACTAAATATAAAACTACTCTAAACTAACTTAAAAAACTAAAGTAAAAATAAACTAAACTACTAACTATTTTATATACAATCTACTAATTAATATTATAATAACTCAAATCAACTATCTAATTACCAGCTGCAACATTACTTATTCACAAATGTACACTATAAACAGCCTACAGATTTAATTAAAACCTGCAAAAATCATGTGTTTTCTGTCCTAAGACAGCAGGATATGTTTTTTTATTTTTATTTTTTATATTTTATGAAAAAGAAATAAAACTACTGAAATTAAACGATCTAATATAATTACTGAAATTAAACAATCTAATATAAATCTATCTAGACTTATATCTAAACTACTTAATGAAAACAACAAAGAAAGATTAACTGACCTGAAAGCGCTCCTAGTTTATCCTGTGTATGATAACTTTGAAGCTGTTCGACGGAAGTAAACTCGCATCGGTTAGTCCAAAAACTTCTCGTAAATGATCGGCTACGCTGCTCTTTAAGTTGTTAATAGGACAAACAAGACATAAAAGATCATAACAATCTTATGATTATAAATCTCTGCAATAAGGGAAACCTGTTATGCAAAAACTTATATTAAATAATTCAACTCATGAAGAAGATAAACCTGTCATTCACAAACTGAATTAACAATTGTTATTCCTTTTAAACATTTGGAAGAAACCAGATATGGATAACAGTGATTAAAATTGTATCATTTGCACATGATTAAGATATCTAAAGTAGTCATTAAACATATACAAATTGATATACACAACATGAAACAAAATATTGATATATTGAGAAGCTAAACCTGTGACAAAACACCAAATTCTGCTTCAGTCTGTATTAGAACTCCATATCCTTGTTCTCCCATGAATGAGGATGAACATTATTACAAAAATATTAGGTTTATATAAGTCTCTCACAAGGTAAAACTTCCTTGTGAATAATATCAAACAGTTTTACATAATCTGGGAAATATCCCAAAATCAACTAAACTAAGCAATTAAAATGCAAGTGAAATCTTTGAAATATCCCCTAACTGCTTCATAAACTCAACTACAATTCGAATTTACCTGCAATAGAACACAAATATCCAATTAGAAAGATATTTCAGTAACAAAATAATAAAAATTTGATCCTACAGACTTAGCTACAAAATCATCTGATTCTGTAGCTAGTCTAAAATAGCATACAGGACCAGATAGCAATCAAATAAAATCTTTTCAAAAGAATCAAATCTAATTTAATTTACTTTTAATAAACATCCAAAATGAATCAGTATAATTCCAATGATTTTATCATTCAAATTTAACCAAATCGAAAAGTGATTCAAACGAAACAGGGTAAGAATGCTCTGTTTTTTGTTGTTGCCATAAAATATGGTCAAATCATAACATGAATGTTTCATATCGAAGTGAAATATAGCGTGAATCATATCATATAAGATACGATATACCACAACACCATTATAATCGATACAATCATAATTGAACACAATCAAAATTGATTTGTTACGGCTGTAACAATATGCATAAGGTTCATGTCGTTTCAATCAAATATGGAAAGACAGTTACGATGATTGCCAGATAAACATTCAACAAACTTCGCCATATATTCCAATCGTTGAGCGTTTACACAGTCCACAGATAGGATCACATAGTGACCATAACCATTAACAAGAGTAATAATCGTAGACCGAGTAACAATCAGAGGAAATCATAACTGAGTTAAAAATAGAAACAAATTGTAATCCTGGGCATAATCAACTTCATTCCCAAATCAAATTTAAACAGTATATTTGTTGTAATATGAATCAAGATAATAACACGGTCAAACAAAACAATGCGAATCGAATAGTTGGATACAACAGTTATGACTCACATCTATTCGCAACTTGGTTACACCTTAACAAAATGGTATTCGAATTGGTTAAAAGACATAAAATCACAACAGTTAACGATAATTGCCAACCATATCATCTAGAATATAACCAATTCGAAATGCGATATCGACTGTGTTTGGAATTGAAACACCAGAAATGACCTGTGTTTGGAAAAGATATTAACAACTTCAATAAATAACAGAGTATCCAATTCAAACTAAATTAAAACAATCAATCCAATCATGATCAATCAGATCAGAACTAAATCTAATCAAAACCAATCCGAAATTCGATTAATCAAAACAAACTTATATATAATAATGCATGCTTATTAACCAATTTCAAGTCGACGCTATACACAGAGCTGTGAGTTCATCATATAAAGAGGTGATAATCATACCAGTGCGACTGTTCGAACTATGCTAGCTTCGAGTTCACAACCGCTGTGGCAGACTCCACATTCTTAAACAAAATTGAACCTGTTGTTCGCTGTTTCTTATCAGTGGATGGCATCTTTGCCTTCTGGCTGGTGAGCCTTGCAACTTGATCCTCCAGAGCATGAATTCTGGACTGCAACATTGGTACATTGAGGTAATACCTTTCCAACCATGAGCCACACTGATCACATGGTGGGGCAACTGGTTCGGCTAGAGTAGGAGGGGGTTTTGACGAGTCACCAGGGTTTTCACAAGGCATTTTGATGCCTGGATAATTAGGATCATTTTGCAAGCAAGTTGGTAGGTTTTTGACAAAGTCGTATGAGGGTTTGTCACGCAGACCTTCAGAATAGGGATACTCACTTGCCAGGTAAGGTTCAATCTCCGAGTCAGAATCTTCACTTACCATGATAGGGTCAGGGTTGACAGGAATTTTCAGTTTGTTTCTTGCCATGCGAGAGATTAACCGAGCATTATTCTTGCCTTTAGAATTCACAATAGGTTTGGCCTTAGGCCTTTTAGCTACGGGTGTAACAACTTCAATATGTTCAGTCGCAGAATTGGGTAGGTCAACAGGTGAGTCGGGTAGGGGTGTAGGTAGTAGAGCACTGTAAGGTACATGGGGTACTAACTTGCTCTCGCTCACCACAGGTTTGTCAACTTGTGGTGGGCTTGAGCCATCAAAATCATTGCGTTTAAGAAAATCATCCCAACAGTCATGGTGTAACCCCAACTTACAAACCACCAGAATTTTAATTAACCCAAAATGAAATAGGCTGTTATCGGCCTGGTTTCGTTTGTACCTTTTAGACATTTTGAACAGAATCCTATGCAAGTAGTAAGGCATATTAAGTTCATAGCCCATGAAAACCATGAGTAGTCGAAGGTGGTATAAGAAAATGAACCCATACCTACCCTCGCAGGTGATGAATTGTTTGGTTATCATCAGCAGGTCGTGCCAGCGTTGCTTGAGCATACCCGCGGGAAAACCTTTGTCACAGGAGCTCACTCTTCATGACTAGAAGAGTAATGTCCACGAGACGTCTTCCACTTTGCAATTTTTTGACCATTTCTGTCTAGTTGCAGTTAGACTGGTAGCCAAACTGAGAAATTGCTCATCAATTTCCAATTGCACATCCCCAACCTTAGCTCGGCAGCCATCAAAGGTTAATGCGAATTGTCGAGCCACACCAGGGTTAAAGCCATCAAACTTTTGTATGAATGGGAGCCATCCGAATTCCTCAAGGTTGCTGTAAGCACCGTCGAACATCAACAATGCCTGGCTACCATTAGGTTCAGCCCTTATGATCGGAGCCATGGTATAGGTGCATGGTAGGGTTTAGATTGAACACAACAATACACAGGAGTAAAAATCGATAGGGCTAACAGCTGCAAGCATTCAAAGGGGATGCAAATCAATATGCGCGTGTGAAGGTGGTGGGTTAGTTCACCGCCATGCAAAACATTAATGTCACATTACAACACTGTTTAATCAATTATGACATCACTCAAACCACATTAATCGGCTAACACAAGGATTTAAACGGTGGATAGTGATACCAAGGCACCATTGTATTGTTTGAAACTACAAACATTCAATATAGAATCAAACCCAAAGTTAATACGCGCCATTGTAATAATTCAAACCATTAAATCAAAAATCCAAATGTTTCACCAGTGCGCCATGTATAACTTTATACTATTGCCATTCAAATATGAAATCAGACTCATATGTTATCGATGCACTTGTTGCATAATGTATAATCAAAGTTTATAAAACATTGTGACTAATGACTTTATGAAATTGGTAAGCCAAGAGCTTATAATAGTGAGGATCACATCATATAAAACAAGATCAACCATGACCCTTATGAAATCAAATATAACCCATGACTTAACATGCTCGATGCCTTATCAATTAAAAATAAAGTTGCGCAATCCAAGTAAGAGTAGGCAAATGGACATAGTTTGAAAATCATTCCAGCCACTTAATAGCAAACCAAAGGTAAGTGCCTTTCAAAATATCAATGGGAAGATTATGACAGTCCAAATAACGATGGAGGAGTTTTCACGCTTTCAGTCGTGAAAACTGAATCGAAACCAATTTGCAAATGTCGCAAGAAATGAAAATATCGTCTTTTTGCAAAATGCGACAGAAATTTGAAGTTCAAGAGACATAGGTGTAGGTATCTTTTAGGGAAATTAAAAAAATTGAATTGGCTGCCAACAAGCGGCAGGCTCAAGCCTCAGATAAACAATGAAGTTCAGAGGATCCTGCATCTCTCAGATCACACAAAGACAAGTGATTGGTATTTATACCAAAATCAAACTGAGATCAGAGTATACGGGTGTGAGTTAGCACCATATAAGTTTCCCAAATACCTGCCTGTCAGAATTTTTGCTTTGAAATATATAAGGAAGATGATAAACTCTGATGATATCCATTTTGTGTCACTAAAGAAAAAGCAACAGCTACGACTCAAAGGGCAGATTGGCTCTTTCATCTGCAACAATCGTGGTGCTGGAGAAGAAGCAGACAGGCTGCTGAGGGAAATGAAGTTCTCCATGAGTTTCCCATGGCATTACGATCTGTGTGGGATCATCTCTGAGACAAGAGTGAAAAATAATAACATTCCATATGTTCACGAATCTAGGCCTGAAGTCGAGAAGTTTGCAAACCAGATAGTATGGGAGCCTAGCACTTTTGTCGAAGTAGAACCATAGGAGCCCATGACCACTATATCTCAAACAACCACACCACAGGTCCCGAAAGAGAAAATGCCTAGGAAAGATTTATCTTCACCTGTCATTGAGGTATCGTCAGAAGAATTCCAGGTGCATACCAAGAGGCCTAAGACTATTTCAGTTCCCGGCCCGATCGGAGAAAAAGAAGCCCCGTCTACTATAGTGACCAAGGTTGATAGACCACCCCTCAGTGCAAGCCTCCAGCGTGTCATAACCTCAGCATTGCCAAAGAAATCTACAAATTCTCCATCGACCACCCAACCAGGCAAGGTAGGGCCGAAGCTGAGTATCTTTGAAAAATATGAGCTGATCAAGAAAAGAAACCAGGCCTTGACCAACAGTACTTGTGCCCAGTTCTGGAAGTAGACGTCGACTGCACAACATAGGATGCTATCGTCATTTGACACCGAGAAGGGAAGAATGCATATGGCATTCCTCTAGGTACAGATGCCAGATCCAAAGGTGATCACTGATTACAAAAGGGCCACCTTTGAATTCCAGACAAAGGACGTGCATCTAGCTGATCAGATGGATCTGCACAAGCAGATAGGGGAAATGGTCTTTTACACACTGGCGCATGCTTCCACTACTGCCTCCAAATTGCAAGTGTCCCTGAACAATGTTCAAACACAACTGAAGTTAGAGAAGATATCATCCTTTTCCAAGGACAATAGGATCAAGACCTTGGAGGAACTGGTCCTCAAGATCGGTTACGATCCTTCGAACATGAAAGCAACAGAGGAGATGATTAAGAAGAAGAATTCTGACATAGCATCCTTAAGAAAACAATTGAAGCTCCCGCCCATAGAGGATTCGCAGGCGAAGGAAATAGCAGAGAGAGAAGGAGAAAAAGATGAAATGCTCAAGCTACTCATGGAGCAGAATGCACAGCTAAAGGAAATGGAAGCTGAGATGGAGAAGCTGGTAAAAGAGAAAGAATAGGTGAAGCCAATGGAAGTCATTCCATTGAGTGCCATTCCAATTTCAGGAGTGAGCACAACATCCGTGACAGAAATCCCATCCGCGACTCCACTGACATCCCTGGAAAAGACAGCTGACCTGGCTAAGTCTATGAAAAAGATGAACCTGCAGGAAACAGAGATCAGCAGGCTAAAAAAGGAGATTGAGAAGCTTCAGGAACTCAAATATTCCTTTCAGATCAACCTCTCCAAGGAAAAGCAGGTGACGGATCAGCTCAAACAAGAGTTACAACAGCTCCGGAAGCAAACAGTGGTAGGAAAAACTTTGGCCGAGGTTAAAGAAAGTGTAGGGACATACATCACCAAGTCCATGAACGAGATATGGCCCATGATACAGATCATGTTTGGGCAGAATGAATTGGTGCAGAGAAGCAAACAGGCCATTGAGAAGATCAGATCAGAATTGGGAGAGATGCCAAAATAGGCGAACGAGATCATCAAGTTCCTAAATTCTAAGACCAGGGAAGAGATGAAAATTGAAGACAGAACAGAGACCATCCTTGAAGTCAAAAGAGTTTTGACCAAGAGAGGATTAATGCTTCAGCTGGAAGAAAAGGTTCAAGCCATGGACCTAGGGGTACAAAGATTTTTTAGTAATATTGATGCTCTACAAAATAAGGGTCTTCCTGGTCTAAAGGTAATCAATGACAAATTGATGACACTCCCAAACTACAAGAAGAGACTGGCCGATGTGGCTAAGGATAGTTCGAAGTTCGCAGGAATTCAAGGCAACATCACTGGCAAGGCATTTCTAGATGCACTTCAGTGGGACATCAGTATTCAACATGAGATTCGATACATCTTCCTCACCAAGCCTACCTTCTCCAAGTACACAGAAATGGACGAAGTGTATCGAAGGCTACTCAAAGTCAACGTGCGCAGTCATCTTCGATGGGAGGAAATCTGTGATCTGATCGAGTAGAAGATGAGCTGTCCCAGTCCAGTCATTTGTCCAGTCAGATGAGGTCGTGTAGAGGTTTCATCAACGGCCCACCCACAAATCAGCATGCAGTTACACCACATCATCAAGCAGTTCCTAGATTTATGCACTTTGTTAAGTTAGTTAGGCTAAAAATAGATTTAGCACGTCCTGGTCATTAATGACAAGATCGTTTGTAATTTGAGTTATAAATACTTCATCTTTCAAA
Organism: Picea mariana; assembly: GCA_032191745.1. Lineage (NCBI taxonomy): Eukaryota > Viridiplantae > Streptophyta > Pinopsida > Pinales > Pinaceae > Picea > Picea mariana. The sequence continues at coordinate 81,075 of JASDQU010240892.1, forward strand.
GTATTGAGGGTTGTTGATCTTCACACCCTGAAGCTATCAGACTGTAATATTTTTGAAGAGATCTTCCATTAATACAAAGAGGCACTTTTACAGGATTCTTGCGTGTATTCACTGGTGATGTTTTTCTCTCTAAGTTGAATGTGACTCTCGCTTTGTTATCATACTATTTTATAAATCTAATCTTTAGAAGTAATGAATGTTGCAGGATTTATCTCGTATACCCTGTTGCTGACTCAAAATATTTTAGTGTTTTATCTTCTGGTGTTTTCGATAAAGAAATTCTTAACTACTTCTTTGTTGAAATTATCTTTCTCGTCTTTTCTACTGTCCCTCATTTTTACTATCGAAGAATCTAGTGATTATATTATCTCTCCCTGTGAAATTTTTCCTTTGCGTTTTTGGTTTGGATTTCATATTTTGTGTAAAACACAGACCCCATAGCCCAATGGATGTGTAGGCTGTCTCAACCAAATCAACAAACACTACGACAACAAAACCGACCTATTTATTTACCTAGCCTAATATTTAAAATTTGAAACCTAGCTAAATCATATAGAGAGATCCCTCTCTGAAGTTGGAAGGGCTAGATCCCAGCTTCAAAAGCGGTTGGATAATGTTACCTTTTGTAGATTTCTTCTTCTTTCAACTTCTAAGAAATTTACAGAGTGCTAACAGAACCCAATATATAAGCAAAAAGTCAAAGATGATATCGACAGGATGCTCGAAGCCAACATCATAGAACCGTTCGAAGAATCAAAATAGGTAAGCTCGATGGTAGTACAATACAAGAAACAAGGACGGATAAGGATATGTGTTAACTTAAGGAAGTTGAACGATGCATGCCTACACGACCCATTCCCTACACCTTTCATGGATGAAGTGTTAGAAAATGTAGGCGGACATGAAGCCTACTCATTCACTGATGGATTCTCAGGTTACCATCAGATCAAGATAGTAGAAGAAGAAAGATACAAGACCATGTTTGCGACAGAATGGGGATCGTATTAGTACGCAGTCATGCCTTTTGGACTGAACAATGCACCAACAATATTTTCTAGAGTAGTCATTGTTGCGTTTAAGGAATTCATCCACCAGTTTCTTGAAGTATACCTGGATGATTGGACAGTCTACAGTTTGTTGAAATATCATGTAGAAGTCTTACGGCTAATGTTGGAAATATGTAGATAGTTTCAGACATCACTAAACATAAAGAAATGCATATTTGGAACACCATTTGGGATACTATTTGGCCATATAGTATGCAAACAAGGTTTACTCGTAGATCCCACAAAAATTACAGTTATTGTTAACTTATCACCACCAAAAATAGTCTATCATTTCAGAGCGACGTTGGGACACATAGGATACTACAAAAAGTTCATTAAAGGTTATGCACAGATAATTGTACCTATGGAAATGTTGCTAATAAAGGATACAAATTTTCAATGGAACGACGAGTGTCAACACGGTCTGGATACCCTAAAGGAAAATATGGTCACCGCACCAATATTAGTCTTTCCAGATTGGGAGAAGACATTCCACGTCCATGTAGACGCATCAACCATAGCACTTGGAGCTATCTTAGTGCAACCGGGAGCGGGGCACTTGGATCACCCGATAGCATTTGCGAGCAGGAAGCTATCAGACTCAGAATAGAACTATAACACAACAGAAAGAGAAGGCCTAGCTATGGTCTATGCACTGTAAAAGTTCAGACATTACTTATTGGGGAAACACTTTCAGATGTTCACAGATCACTTAGCCCTAAAATATCTAGTCAACAAGCCAGTGTTGGGGGGGAGAATCTTTCGATGATTACTCCTATTTCAATAATTTGACTTTGAAGTAATCGTCAAACCAGAAAAATTGAACACATGACTTGACCACCTATCAAGGGTCACAAATGGAGAAGAACCTACAAATTTAGAAGACAAATTTCCAGATGCACAACTATTCTCAGTCTAGATCACTAATGAATATTTCGCAGATATCATTTAGTACTTGAGCACAGGTACTGCACCATAAGAGTATAATACCACACAGAAGAAAAACCTAGTAGTCCACGCTGCCGACTATCAACTAATTGCAGGACACCTATATAAGATGGGCGCAGATAGCATCATGCAAAGGTATGTGTTAGAACATGAAAGACTACGAATGTTAGAAGAAGCTCATGAGGGAATATAAAGAAGACATTATGCAGGAAAAGCTACCACGTAGAAGGTATTGCGCGTAGGACTATGGTGGCCAACGATTCACAAAGACTTGAAGGAGTGCTGTCAAAGATGCGATGTTTTTCAAAGGGTAGGAAAACCCAATGGAAGGGACGAGATGCCATTACGACCACATGTAACACTACAGTCATTCAATAAGTGGGCATATACTTTGTGGGACCAATCAACCCACCAACAAAAAGAACAGGAGCATGGCACATTATCACCGTGATAGAATACCAAACAAGATGGGCGAAAGCCGCACCAATGAAGGATTGCAGCACATATATAAAAAAACACTTCTTATTTGAGCAAGTGATCACTAGATTTGGGTGCCCAAGAGTTTTGATGAGAGAACATGGCACTCACTTCATAAACAACACCATCCACACTATGTCTGAAGAGTTTTAGTCTATTATCAGAATAGCACACCATATCACCCACATGCAAATGGCATAGTGGAAGCATTCAACAAAATCCTGGAGAACGCACTAACAAAAATTTGTAATGGCAACATAGACGACTGGGACCTCAAATTACTAATATTATTATGGTCCTACAGGACTACGTGCAAAAAGTTGACAGGGCACACGCCATTTAAATTAGTTTATGGCCAAGAAGCAGTGGTTCCATTGGAATTTCTAGTACCAAGCCCATGCGTAGAAGCAATTACACAAATGACAGAATGAGGCACAATACAGGAGAGATTGAATCAATTAATGACCATGGAGGAAGAGCGGATCCTAGCAGGATTCCACCAACAAGTTCAGAAAGAAAGAGACAAAGCCTGGCATGATAGACACATAAAGAAGAAAACTTTCAAGGAAGGAGATCTCATACTGATATATGACAGTAAATGGCTTCAGCACCCAAGAAAGCTAAGAATGCATTGGCTAGGACCGTACAAGGTAAAATCTATCAAAGATGGAGGAGCTATATAGTTGAGAGACTTATTAGGTGCAGACCTCAGAGGGATGATCAATGGGAGCTGACTGAAGCAATACAAGGACAGTCGACCACCCACTGCGTAGTAAAAAAAAAAAAAAATGAACCAAGAGGAGAGAACCGAACCAAATGGGGTACAATGCACTAGAGGAAGAAAATGCACGCACACTTAGGAACACAAATTCAGCGAGGAGAAGGAAAATGATCACATACAAAGTGAAACAAGAAAGAAAAGGAAAGTTGAAAAAAGTAGGGCGACATGACAGCACTAGGCAGAATTAAAGGATGACAAGGACCGATGGGATGCCACATTAATCGCACCAATTGGAGACAGCAAGGTAGAGTAATGGCAAGTACAAAACTACTGTAGGTGCATTGAACCCACAGTTAAGGTGCATTAAACCCATAATTAAGGAAGCAACCTCAACAAGCTTCATGGGAAACCCATACAACACATGAACGTGGGAGCAAATAGTCTATTCACAAAAAAAGAACAAACATGGAGCAATAGAGGCTAAATAACACGTAGTGAGTTCACAAAGATCACGTAGACCATTCAAATTTGGAAAATGTTTGACATTCACCACCATGGCACCATCCAAGCAAGCAGAAGCGATCTAGACGGCTAGGAAAACCAGAGTTCAGACCAGCTCACAAGGACATGTGGAAGAAGGTGAACAACAACCATCGGAGATCATCAATATCGATGAAATCCCATCTTCAGACACAACAACAATGAACCACACACTGATAGAGGAGGAAAATCAACAACCAACACTAGAGGGAACGAGTATAGAAATACCGACAGATGCACAGGAGCAGCCAAACTAGGACACAGAAACCCTGAAGGAGGTGCAACCAGAGAGCATCGAACCAACTCTAAAGGTCAATGGAATGAAGCTGAATCTGGACACAAAAATCGAGCTAGACGAGTCTCAAATGACCATATCAGACCACCCACCAGAAGGAATGGTCAAAGATGTCACGGGTCAGCCAAAACGGTATACTGAGGAACAACCGGAAGTTACTGGAACTTTGAGCCAACCACTGCTGTCGAACAAAGACAAGATACAGATACCTAGGTCACCTCGCAAGAAACCTGTAGCAAAAATCATTCTACCATGTATACCAGATGGGGTATAGGTAGGACCATACCTCCTAGGTCATATAGGGAGGCTCAAATACTTGGACCACGATGTAGCAGATGAAGACAAGATTCTGGAACTTGCAAAGAGAGTGTACATGGAGACCGTGGGCACAAATCCATTTGGGGAACCGATTAATCGACCACTCCAATTTGAAACTGGGTTGGAGAAGACAGTTATTTTAGGACTGGTAGACCTACCACATTTTGGCAGATGTCAGTACATAACCTCATGCGTCAAACAACTATTAGCAGCCACACATGGTGGGGACATCTGGTTGGACAAGCTCATCTTGATAGACGTAGAGCTTATTGTGAGCATAACAGGATTGCCATCTCGGGTCATGGATCCCATGCAGTTTCTGTATGACAAATACAGGGAGAAGGCGCTAGCAAAAGAGATGAATAAAAGGTATGGCACCTACAAGGGGACAAGAGGGATCATTATCAAAAGGATCAATGATGTTGCAACACAATTGGGCACGAAAATATTAGCTTGCAAGCTGCTAAGAAAATGTCGTAGGGAGGAAGTCCCAGCTGGAGTTGTTATAGTTGCAGCTCAATGCACTGAAGGCACCACAATGAGCTGGGCACTGTATCTCATGAACTTATTCTTGGATGACTGCAAGGATGCGCAGGATCTAGGAATAAAGTTTCACTATTCATGGTGGATCACATTAATAACCTTCATGGGATGAAGAGAGCCAAGGTACGTAGTTTTTGGTACCAAACCCAAACCGAATCAGGGAGTGAGATATTTGTTTCTCAGAGCTAGGCCAGATGTTAGGAACAAAAGGACGAAGGGGTCCATCTTTGAAGGATACCTACGTGACCTAGATGAAGCCATCTCCAAAAGGTGGAGAATAACACCAGAGGTCGTCACGCAGTATAAAGATATCGCCAGCTTCTAGGTCACACAACATACAATGTGGATATAGGAGAGGAGGGATCCTGATAATCAGTGGCTACTGATGAACTACTGTATCACAAAGGGTGACATCGACATGGTCATTAGTGAATGGGATGATGAGTGGAAGACTCCCGTCCTTACCCAGGAATTGCTAGAAAGAATAACAGAAGAAAAGGCAGGGCAGGGAGATTCAAGTGCCCAAGAGATGAAGAACGGGCCAGGGAAAAACAACACCGATAGATGAAGGGCCAACGAAGACAGTTACCCAGAACGGAAAGAAGGATAAGGCACAACTGGCCAAGGAGTAGAAGTAATAGGTTGAGCTTGCATAGGATACCGCAACAAGGCCCAACCCGTAAGAACTAGGGGCAAACAAGAGGCCAACCACGCAGACATGAGGCATGTGCAAGAAATAAAAGGCAGAAAGAAAACCTCTAGAGTATACGATCACGGATGACGATGGCGAAATGATAGCCCGAATGGTCTAGGATTGTCCATCCAAGGATTTTGACCATGTTGTGCAACACAGGGATAAGATTCAAGAGGAACTGGAAGCGATATGATAACTCCTCAAGAAAATTTGGGAAGGGAAGACAACAAGTAGCGGGGGAACAAAACCATCAACATCGCAGAAAGAGGAAAGAGTGGAAGTAGAAGTACGAGATCCATTCCATCCATTACCGCACCCAAACACAACATTCCACATCATGCCTAGTATGCTATGCATGGATGAGATTGCGGGGCAGACACCTCTGAAGGACTTAAGCCAAATACAACTGGTGTTGACGCGGATGCCAACTAGGGCACTACACAAGTTGTAGGTTAGCATAAACCATGAGGTACAATGTCGCGCACACAAAGACTTAGTCGAATTGCAACGAGCAACAGAAAAGTAGGACACGCTGGAAATAGTCTATGAGTAGGCTAAATCTGAGACCCAGGAGGAAAGGGAGTGCATAAAAGGATTGGAACAAAAAGTGGCAGGAACTTACAAGAATATTCCACAGGCCACGTAGAGAGATGAAATCATAGTAGCAGAAAAGATTGATCGGATTGCACAGGAAATCGATCAATATCAGAAGGAGATTGAGTATCTCCAAGAACAACTCATACCAACCACTCCACCAGCAGTGAAGGAGAAAAGGAAGTAGTAAGAAACAACGCAGCTGCAAGAAACAAAGAAATAGGTCACCACAACAATTGACTTTCTCAACAAAGCAGTGCAGTTGTGGACTAAGTTAGAGGAGGACCAACAGGTTCAAAAGTCAGTCAAGGAAGAAGACAGGATCAACGCAATGATCCAATATCTAAAGCAGAGGAAAAAGACAATGCCAGTCATAGAATGTGTCAAAGGGGCACTAGACATGAAGAGATTTCAAGAAGAGCTAACTATGACACAAACACAGAAACATGAGCGTCAAGATCAAATGGAATTGTTGCAGGATCAGGTAGCAGAAGTTATGGTACAAGCAGAGGAAACTAAGGTGCAAATAACACAGACCTAGGAAAAGTGAGTGGAATTGATCAATGACGAAATTTCAGTCCAGATAGTGGACACACTCAAGGAGAAGACTGCGTAGGCACATAGATCAAAGAAAAGGTCCAGGAAATCACCAAAGAGATCGAGGAAGCACACAAAGGATAGGTGGCTCGAGATGAGCCACATGTCAGTGTTGGGGGCCTATTGGAGGTAGGCCAAAATGAAAAAGCAAGGCATTTTTGGGAAATAAAGCATGCACAAGGAAAGCGACAATTGGAAGGAAGAACAACATGTGCACATGCGAGGGAAGATCTAATGACAGTAGGGTTAGGGTTTTGGTAAGGGATTGTAAATAGATGAAGATCCAGAAATGTATAAATAGAGACACTTAGGGATCATAAGGGGTTGGATTTTTGAATGCTAGTTGTTGGTTTTCTATGCATGATTTGATGCGATATGTAATGTTTGGCTGTATATCCATTTTTGTATAATCTGTTGAGCTAGAGAGAATGAGGGAGGGTAGATCTTGAGGGTTAGATCATAGGCTGGGTAGCCTAGTGCATTATAGTTCACCTCATATAGATCTTACCAAACTAAGAAGATTTGTAAGCACACGACGTTGTAGATGCGGAAACAATATAATAAAAGAGATGAGAGCCAAATCTTTGTGGATGTAGCCCAGATGGGGGTGAACCATGATAACATCTTTGTTATGTGATGAATGCTTGCATATCTTTATTGTCTGAAGTAGTTATGATTATGTTGAATGAATGAGTTGTTATATTTCCTTCTTACTCGTCGATAACAATATACTGTGTTTACAAGTTATAATAAATGGTTTAATATATAGCCCACTTATCTCACATTCAATCCTAGGTTGTAAACACCTAAGTCTTACAACCACCCATTAAAGTTATCTCAGGTGAGACTGCGCAGTGCATTCTATGTGTTGCGTTGCCTTCTGGTTTACCAGAAGGGCCGATATTTTTAGAGGCTTTGTTGGAAACCCGAATAGACATGAACCCTAGGTCAATAAACTTAGACAGAATAGAAGAGTAGTAACCAACAACGAGGAAGTAGAGCTCATTCTGAGCGAATGCCACACTGGAGCATGTGGTGGTCATTTGTTTGGGCTGGAAACAACCCAAAAGATTCTATGTGCTGGTTAATTTTGGCCTACGTTAATCAAAGATTGTGTTTAGTTGTTTAAGAAGTGCCGCCCATGTCATATCTTCTCTCTAAATATGAGGGCACATCCTACTCCCATGTTTCCCATCATCGTTGTTGGTCTCTACACTAAGTGGGGGATTGATTTTACTACATGCCACTCGGCTTCATCTAGGGGGCATCGTTATATCATCGTAGTGATAGACTAATTCACAAAGTGGGTCAAGGATATGCCAACGTTTAACAATGATGGAGGAAAAACAACTCTCTTCATTTTTAACCAGATAGTAGCAAGGTTCGACATCCCAAAGGAGATTTTCATTGACCATGGAAGTCACTTCCAAAATAAAATGATGTCTGAGTTAACATCAAAGCTTGGGTTGAGGATAGAAAATTCATCACCCTACTATCCACAAGAGAATGGTTAGGTGGAAGCTATGAATAAGTCTCTCAAGACTATTCTTTAGCAGATGATCAATTCTACCAAGTCAAATTGACATTTTATATTGTACTCAATGTTGTGGGCCTACCGAACATCTGTAAATACTGCCAACAATTTCTCAAATTTTCAACTCGTATACATGCTGGAAGAAATGTTGCCTATTGAGTGCCAAATCCCCTCTTTAAAGTTGGCAGTAGAGTTAGTGCCAGACACTTCACTCCTTGAGGAAGGCATGTTATATCTCGAGCAGCTCGATGAGCAACACTGTGATGCAACCTCAACCAATGAGTCTAATAAGAAATTATTCAAGTGTCAATATGATCGGTTTGTTCGTCCTCATATTTTCTTCAAAGGTGATCTTGTGCTGGTCTATGATCAAGACAAGGATCCCCTGGGGGAAGGCAAGTTCAAACCCATGTGGTTAGAACCTTTCATTATGAAAGAGTTCTTAAAGAAGGGTGCTTACCGTCTGGTTGACTTTGAGGGAAATGCCTTGGTGGAGCCTATAAATGGGTTCTACCTCAAGAAGTATCATTCTTAGGTTGGTCACCTAGGTGAATTATTGTACATATGTATAGTTCTTATACATTTTTTTGTCTTTTTCTTTTGATGGGTGTGTAGTTATTTATGTCTTCCTTTTTACTATGGTAGATGTCAAGTGAATCTAAGGTGTTCTTTGGGTTCGTAGACAACACTAGCCGACACACTCGGAGGCTTGCTTCCGCAGCTTGAGTGATTTTCACACCTGGAGGCTTACTTCCGCAGCTTGGGTGATTTTCACACCTGGAGGCTAGTTGCTATATTTCAGAGGTATCTGTCTAGGTGACGCCACAAACAATGTCGCTGCATACAACACTATGATAGAGTTGCTTTGTGATTCTTTGTCGCATGGAATTTATCACCTCCGGGTCTACTTAGATGTTCAACTATTTGTGTCCTAATTAAATGGAGTTTACCACGTATATGATCCTATGTTACATCGATGTTTCCTTAGGATACATCTCTTAGAATGTTACTTTGATTACATTACGTATATCCATGTTCCTATGAGATTAAATCAAATGATAGATACTCTAGCTAATAAAGTATTAGATTGGCATGTTTCTCACACATAAAAAGAAGAACACACATACACATGTACATACATTTGTAAAAAATGTGGTCCATAAGACGAATATATATATATATATATATATANGTGAAAATTTCATGAATACATAGGTGGGTGAAAATGCCTCAAAAATAAGGTTTGGTATACATCAGGGGGCTTATTCCCTAAAAAATATACAAAAGGTTCCCTCAACACATAATAGTCTGGCTTATCTAAGATGGGGGCCTATTGGCCCTGTCGTAGTGAACGACAACATTGGCCAAACACCGAAAAAGCTGGACCCAAGTCTGTGGCACCCCCACTACATGAGGTTGCATGGAAAGCAGGATATCCTCAATCTCGACCATAGGAACTTTACGAGTGAGTGCGGTGAGGTTCCACTCCACCTGCCTCAAAACTCTCTCAGCCTCTCCGGCTGGAGGTCCCCTTGCGACTACTGGTCCACCGACGACTGTTGGTCCTATCTTTGGTCAAGGATGTCACCAAGTCCTCGTGAAGTCTGAAGGGCACAGTTGTCCCACATCTGTACATAACAGATACAAATTTCATTACTTTGATGCATATAAAAATGATATATATAAAATTAATTAAAAATTAAATAACTTTAAAAAACATGTACCTAGCTCTCCTCACTCCTCTCCAGAAGGTACGGGCATGTATGGATCTTTGGAAAAGTTGATTCCAACATAGGGGTAGTCTTCTATAGCTGAAATCTACTGTGCCCACCAGTAGAAGAATTTTTCATCGAAGGCCTTTATGGTCCTCCCTCCCCCCTGTCATGGTAGTAGTTCTGCCCATGTACATACCATTGGGAAGGAGGCCACATGCCCCCATACAGTCTCTCTGGGACACAGACTGGGCACTCTCGAAGAAGAAGAACAAGAAAAGGATCGTGCCAAACATGATTTTTTTTTGTTGCGCTCTCGACACTTTGTCAACTGCCTCTTCATGCATGAGAGCATGGTTGTAATCCAGTCATATATATGTGCCTGCTAGAACTGAATAACACAATTCATGTGCACCCAAGAAGCATGGTGAAGGGTCACAGATCTAGTAATCCTCTTAATAAGTAGTAATATCACCCTCAATGTCAAACTGGTGATCTTGTGAATGGGCACTTGAGAACCTACCTTCTTAGTGTTGGCCTCACAATACATCCTGATGTAGAACTCAATGTTGAAGGGCCCAGGGGGAAAGGTGCGAAGATTGACTGGTTCCCCTCTCCTCGAGAGACTATTCAAGAAGTATATGTCCTCAGTCGTTGGAGTCAACGACTGCGACTCTATCATAAATGCTTCTGCATCTGGATGCCAATAGTCAACTAGGGTATTTAGTAACCTGGGTTGTGCTCTCATAAATGGACACCGGAAGAACCTCCACAACCCACATTGTTTCAATGTAGCTGCAAGATACCAGATATAATAAATATGCAGAACATAAATAAAATGCTAGAAATGGCAGAATAACAGTAATATAACCAGCATAATCTCCACAATAACACAGTAATGATATAAGAACAACAACAGAAATAACACTTTGATTCAGAAAGCAATGTTCACGGGCCTCTTCGAGGGGGCAACCTCCAGTCGAGAAGAACTTTGTTACAATAATCTCCAAGCTAGGGTTTTCATACCCTTGACCCTAATTTATACTAAATATGTCTATCAAGAGAAGCATCTAGAGGAAGATCCTTCTAGAAGCGGAAGCTTCTATTAGGTCTTCTTACATCCGCCTTATCCTATTTTATTGAAAGGACTTATTAATATTGACCTTTATTACATCCGAATATATTGATCTACCTATGTGCAGGTTAGGACCCTAACAAAAGAAATGGTAGCAGGGTCCTCATCGACCAATATATCACTATCCTTGTGTTCCCTCTCCCTCCAATGGGCATACATACTATTCCATGGTAGTTCAAAAGGGAGTTAGCTCTTGCATTCTTATTTTTTTCAGGCCTTTTGAGGGTGTACGTGGGTTTTTTTGACCATAGTCGCATATGTATGCTGGCAGACTATTTTATGCCTACGTACATATGYGGGTGGGTTGTCCTTGGACAACCCGCGTACATGCAAGGCCGCTCTTTTCGGGAGAGTGTGCCCCCCGAAAAACAAAAACAAATGCAAAAAGAAAGAATGAAATGCAGGAGGGATACATTTGTACTTACTTGGTCTGAGAGGAAGTTCATTTCGTCCTCTGAATCTCCCAGAATCAACTTCTTTAGCAAATGGGAGTTTTTACCTTTTGGTCAATTTTCAAAATGCAATGGTGAAAATGAGCTGTCAGCTTCTATTTATAGATTTTTTTTCCCTTTTTTCCACTTTTTTGACCTCCTTTGTCGTTTTTTTAGGCTTGGAAATCATTTAATTCCATTCTCGAGTTTATTATTGGATGTTATGATAAAATTTTCCTTTTGGTTTGGTAGCTTTTTGGGGAGATGGGTCACTTTAAAGGTCCTTTGGTAAAAGTAAAATTTTCCAATGTTTTGCATATAAATTAGGATTTCACCTCCACTTTTTACATCTCATTGTCTTTTCCTCTTTTCCATAGGATCAATCTCACTGAAGTGCAATACATAATCTTCATTCCTTCTTTAGAAGTGTTGTGATTAGGTGGTAGAGCCTACCTTTACATGGATTCCCTAGATAGATCCTTATTACATTTTGGCGTCCATGATATCTATAATGACTTTAGGCTCAGGAGTCCTCGTTAGTCCTATCATGATTACGATATTGAACCTCATTCGTCTGATGCACCATCACTCCGGGCCTCACCCTCGGGACTCCCAAAATGAGCACAATTTTCTATCTTTCAAGCTCTCTTTGAAATATGAAAGCAACATCCGACGAGACTGCATTTATGCTTTTCGATCTTGTCTAGATTAACTGAGAAAAGTAACCTTCCAGAGTCTTCTTTAAGCCCTTTTTAGACTCTCTAAACATGAAAATATTGCCGAGTGATATTTTTTCCCTTCATGCTCACCAAACTCAAATTTGAAGGCACATATGTCTGACGATAGTTTACCCCTTTTTCGGTCTAGATGGTTAATTGTACAAACAAAGGTATACTCTAGCAACCCCGATTCACTAGAAGAGTATTTGCTACATAGAGCTGTGTTCTCCTCCATTTGGTTACTCTTCCAAACACATGGAGAGTTTGCATTGCCTCCTGCATCGTGAAATTATGTCAATGTCATGCTGCCCGAGTCTGATCATCTTTTGTTCTTTTTTCCAAGGGAAGTTTCACCCAACCTGAGTCGGCGTTTCTATAGTTTCTCTCTTGACCTCATGAGTCGGCCATCCCTAAAGTCCAGTCAATTCATGATTCAAAATCAATGAAGTTCTCTGCCCAATCATCAAGATCCTCTTGTATTTTCTCGACGAGATGTCGAAGACCTCTAGGTAGTGAATTCATACACTCACATTGTACTCCTACCAAGTTTTGAATATCTTGAAGTTGTTGCTCGAGCTATGAAGACCACATCTCTAGCCATCGGGCGTTATTGGCTTCTTGAAGATGGATACTATACTTGTATATCTTTGATTTTGAGATGTATATCCCCTGTGTATTGCTCGCGACTACACTTTATATAGTTATATGACATGGATTTGCAATGTATTTGATTGTAAGCCATGATTTATTTCATCTCGAGCATGGGTATGCCCTCCTCATAGAGACAATTGTTATTTTGCAGATGGCACCTCCCGAACTATGGTCCCATGCTCACTCATTTTGTACATTGTGAAGATTTTGAAAAATATTTCAGCCATTAGATGCTCTTATGACCTCACACATTATGGGGCATCTATTATAACCCTACATTTCTCTACACATGCATACCTGGCCTTTGGTCCTCTTACTTCCATTTTTTGCCAAAGCACTATTGAGTTTCTCTTCTTAAAAACCAATTTTTTAAAGATGTACGCGCCCTGCACTACTATTTCCCACGTACATACTCTTGCTGCACCACTACAACTCATATACATATGGATGCTGCACCATTACAGCCCATGTATACTGGAAAAAGTTGCAAAAAATAAAATTTTGCAAGGAATTCATTGAGATTACGAGCTATTGGGTAGTTTCCCAACTAATCCACCTGCTATATCCCACCACCCAAATGAATAAACATCCTTTTCCCATATAAAGGAGGTGTTGGGGTCTCATTTTACATCTAGAAATAAGAACAATGAAACTCTGCCCATTTCACATCCCCTCCTTGCCCAAGTTATTGCAACCCTTTTGTGAGAATTGCCTCAACATTTCCCCATTAGCCCTTGTTCCTCCATCAGAACCCATTCACTTCCCAAGAAGAGATCAGAAGGTTGAGAGGAGAAGCCATATAGAGGTTCACTTAGAGATTGGTGAAGAGGATCCCAGACCAGGTTCGTGGATCAGTAGCCGGCTTTGATTGTAAAGGTATAATCATTGAGTTATTAATAAAAGAATTACTTTCCATGTCCCAAATCATGGTGTATTGAATTCTTTTATTGCTTTATGTTTTGAATTTCTAACACCTAACCCTAATTTGTATATGGAATAGAATGCTTGTCTTTTTCTGTTTTTCAATCTTTTGATGCAGGTCAGCCCTAGAAGGAGGCATGCAGTCAGCAAGGATTCCAAGCATGAGGGGATCATCACCGGATGCAGAGTAGAGGTATAGTTACCTGATATCCCTCATATTTTCTTTTCTTATATGAGTTTGGTATGTTTGGGGTAGTTTAGAGAAGTAGTTGAATTATAGACGGTTAATTGATCTTCCTACATTCTGAACCCTGGTGTAGTCATAGGGGGTTTTTTCCCACTAGGAGTAACCCAAATATTGAGCGTATTCTAGTATATTCAGATCCAGAGAAGATCATGACCTGGTGTTAGAGAAGGTAGGTTTGGAGGACATCATAGCAAGAAGGGAAAATCTACGTGCCACATTTTGAGGAAAAGTAGTGTGTGTGGCGGGATTTTCATAAATCCGACGCAAAAGTGGACAAACCTAACGTAGTTAGGGTTAGGGTTTTGGGATGGATTGTAAGGGTTTCTAACCCAATTTTTTAATATGAATAAAGGGTATAAGAGAGATTAGAGGATCATCAATCATTGTGATATGCATCTATTGATCAGTGGTAGTATCTTGCTTGTTTTGGAGAACCTTTTTGGAGTATTTGTAAGTTGGAGTCTATTTTGAGATTTGTAGAGCTTAGATGAGGTCGAAGTAGCTAAGGGTTAGGTCGCAAGTTTTGGATATTGGTGCGATCTTGGTTCACCTCACTACTCACTACTCTGATGTAATGTGCATGAATTTTTTTGATGAATAATAATAAAGAAGTAGAATATCTTTGTGGACGTATCCCCAGGGGGGTGAACCACGGTAAAACCATGTGTAATGTGCTTTGATGTGTTATTTTTGTAGTTATTATTGAATGATTAAGTAGATGAATGGATTATTTATTTACAACATGTGCTAGATTAAATATGCAAGTGAATGAATAAATGAATGGATTTGATGAATGGTAGAATAGACTGCATGGTTAAGTAGAAATAATAAGAAGAGGTAAGAAATAACATCCTCCAATCCCTTCCATGACTGTAGACATCTACGTCCTGCGTCCTGTAGTCCCCCATAAACCATCTCAGGTGAGGCTTCACTTTGCACTTTGTGCACGGTGTAGCATTATAGTTTACTATAAGGGCCAATGGTGATAAGGGTTTTGTTGGAGAACTAAGGTAGACCCTGGGTCAACCCACAAGTCCAACAAATGGTTGCATTGCAGGACAGAAATCTAAAGGAGAGACAGGAAGGGGTTTGGTGAAGAAGATGCAATGGTATAAAGGGATGTTTAGGCCATGGAATCCTACAAAGAAAGAGATTGAAATATGGTTAGAGACAAAGCAATTGGAATTCATGTAGAAAGACAATAAGGGTTCTTGGTATACACTGCACCAGTACTTATAGAGGTATGCGTTTGTTGAACTACATGAAGCATATTTTTGTTTCTTTCCACAGTTATTACAGGAATGGTTGTTAAGTTTGAAGGATACCAATCCGACTAATCTTATTAGGCCAATAGTGTGGATTGTTGAAAATATTGCATGATTGGAAAGAGTTAACAGTAAATTCACGCATGAAGTGGATTTTTGGTTAGACAATATTATTGCAGGGTTTATCATTGAGTTTTCAATAGATACATCGAATTCATACACTGCTACAGAGCAAGATTTATTGAGGGGGCCTAGAGGGAGGTATATTAAGTCTCTTTACACATTGATCAAGATCTTATTACATGATAAAGGCATGATGACCATGGAATCTGATATCTAGATCACTCTGCGCACATGGGGGATTTGGGGGAAGCACTAAGGAAGATCTGAGAAATGGAGAAGGGTTTGGAGAGTATCCAGAAGAAGGATTCAATGTACCCCATCATGATGGATGATGAAAAAACTAGGGAAATCATAAGTAATGAAGGTGTGACACGCAACGGACGATCCTACCAATATAGGATGAATAATAAGAAGAGGGTTGTAGCGAAGCGAGAGGGATTGGAAAATGATGAGGAAGAGGTAGAGGATATCTGTGCCACGAGGTAGATTGAGGATATCTACTCACCACATATGAGAGGAAAACTAGAGTTCATGGGTTTGACATAGAAGAAGGATGTCCATTCCATATCCAAATTAGTGTGGAACCCACAACCCCAGGTGCGACTAACACAACTGAAGAAAAAAAAGAAGTTAACCAACAAGTGATTGCTGGTAGAATAATTTTTGTAGGACATGGTTCCAGTAGCAGAAGTGCAATTTCAGTAATTAGTAGTCAAGTTTCTACACCACACGAAGCTCGTAGTTCAACAAATTTCAAAATATAAGGAAAAGATCCAACCATCAGGTTACTAGATTTCTGAGGGGATGTGTCAGATGACCTAGAGAAACATTTTTTCATCTTTGAGAAGATATGGGAAGGAAAAAAAATTACATACGAGGATACAAAGGTTGTGTATTTAGCAATCACTTTTTGAGACCACAAATTAGATTGGTATATGGGTATTTCAAAAAATAACCCAACAGGAGTACCTACAACTGTAGAAAATGTGAAGAGGTAGTTAATAAATGAATTTCAGAAGCCAAGTTCAGAAGACCAGTTTATGAATGAAATGATAGAGATTGTTATCGCACGGTTTGTAGGAAAGGTCTAAGGAGCTTGATTCAAGGCTTAAACCCGCCGTAACAAGAGCTTCCCCACCCACTGTCACCTCGATGGGGGGCTCTTTCTATTTAGGAGGGCTAGTCCAAGGGAGACGTCCCTAAGCAAATCTGGGTTGATGAAGGGATAAAGGGTAATGAATCAAGTCAAAGAAGCTCCCTTTCACAGATTGTTGCCCAAGATGAGATAGTCAAAGAGAAAAATCCACTGATGATGCACCTGTTTGCGAGACAATACAAATAAACTAGAATGTGTGCTTGCAGTGGGTTAGTACTTCATAATATCAATGACTATCCTCTAATTATATATATGAGCAAATGATCAAATGCAATTATTGATGAAGTCAATTATTGCTAAACAAAGTCATTGATTGATATCACTTATTCAATAAGAACACCAAGAGATTAGAGCATTCAAAGCACACATTTAAGTCCTTGTATTATATCATTAATGCAATAAATATCCCAAATCAGCTCATATAGATAAAATTACTGCGTCACCTATATTGTTGCTGCAAGAGGTGTGACGTCAAGCATGAATTTAGGTCAGAATTAAGACAAAGAGTAGAACGTTTTCTTCAATAAGCTTGTAAAATGCAATCAATAACTCAATGCCTATCAAAGGAGGTGAGAGAAGTCACAACGTTGCATGCTAAGAAAGAGGTCTAAAAGGTGTGACGTCACCTCTATAAGTTTGCTGCAGTCACTATGACATCAGCCCTATCAACAAGTCAATTTGAAAGGAAAAGAGCACAATGTTTTACCACACAATCTTATAGATATAGTCAATAGCTCAAAACCAATCAAGGAAGGTGACAAAGTCAAAACGTTGTAGGTATAAACAAGAGGTCTAAACATGTGACGTCACCTATATAAGACTTGTTGTCTGCAACTTAGGGTTAGCTAGCCAAGAAGTGGAAGTTTTGTCAAATTTAACCAATGAAAACTTGTAAAACCTCTATTGCTATGATAAGGTGACTAGGCCGCACTTTTCTATCCAAACACAAGTTGAAATCAACAAGACGTCACCTTATTAGGGTTAGAGAAAAACTAGCTAGGGTTAGTCGCTAGGTTAGTTAGGGTTTCAAATTAAAGGTAGTTTGCAAGAGTTTAAGGCATAAACAAGCTCAAGAGAGAATTCTAGACTAGTGCCTTGGGTTAATGGGGTCAAAAGGAAATGAGGCTAATGGTTTAGGAGGAACTCAAACTTAAGGACAAGAGAGCTAGGGTTTGATGGTGTTGCTATGGCAAGGCCACCAACCCTAAACCCTAAGAAGAAAAGACTTACCTAGGTGTAGCTAAAGCTAGGCCTAGAGATTCCTCTTCTCTCCTTAAGACTTCTTTGGCAACGACTAGCTTGCAAACACAAATCTAGGGCTGAAAAGTGTTGCTTCATACAAGGCTTTTCAAAACCCTAGAAGTAAACCCTAGGTGTAAACTAAATTAGGCCTAGGACAACTTCTTTCTTCAATTTGTGATTAAAACTAACTCAAGACAAGAGGGAATCTAGTGTAGCTATGGCTAGGCTAAAAGTCCTTCAAATCAAATGGCTATAAGATTTATTCATGGGGACATGAAGCCTCAACCTACTTGTGTGTAGGCTCCCTAGGGTTTCAAGGATTAAGAAAATAACAACAAGATAACAATTAATGCAAGATGTTAAATCAACAACCATTCATTCAAGA
>JASDQU010240892.1:100019-134535 GCA_032191745.1 Picea mariana
CATACTGCTAAATACCTATGAACATAATGGGCTGGCTCGTGATGAGACCTCCCATCCTCTTGGTTAGGTCTTGCATTTATTAATTTATCATTTTCTTAGGGTCCCTTAGTTTCTTATCGAGAGACTTTTTATTTCCTTCTCGGGGATCCCCTGGGCGAAGCATCTCTAGGTTTTCATTTTTCCTATGGCTTTTATCTTTTACCAGCTACTTTTACCCCCTAGGCCTTTAGCCCCTTCTTCCCACAAGACAAGATGTTACCTGGATGGTCATCCTAATGGACAAACTAGGGGAATGAGATGGATGAGTGGGGTTTTAAGATGAAAAGTGATAATATGAGGGGAGCGGACGATGGTTCTGCAAACCCCCCTTGGTGGCTAACCAAAACCCATGAATACCAACTTGCTAAGCTACCCCATCAATTACCCCAACAATGGTCAAGTGGATTATTGTAAGATCCAAGCAGTTATCTGAAATGAAAGAGATCTAATGCATACATAAGAAAGTTATAATCATCAAATGTGACACATACCATGATACCTCGGACCAATTACCTCATGGAGCAAGAGCCTTTTCTGATGCAAGCCCAGACCGGTAGTGATGGAGGCTGGTAGTGCTGGCAGGACAAGTATGGTTGAGAAGAAGAAAAGATGGGCCCTCAAGGGCCATGCTCAAGTCAATCTGCTCTCGTACTCCATGTCTGGGATCATGTGGGCCTCGAGACATGATCTCCTAGTTATCCCTAGATAGTGGGGATAACAGAGATCAAGCATAAATCTGGAGAATCAGTCTCAGAAGTGGAGCATAAATTCAAGAGGTTAAAAGGTAAGTTAAAATACACTATTATTGATACACAACATAGGAATTTGTTAATTGTTTGTTGCCACACTTGAAGTATCCTTTGAGACAACATAAATTCCAAATTCGGGGTGAGGCCCTACAGGCAGCCTTACAACTAGAGGAAAACCAATACAAGCATATATATCCTGATGTGGAAGAGATGAAGCAAGATATAAAGAACCTAACAATCCTAACATTCTAGTATCCTTTGTTAATCATTAATTAGGATTACCATGCTATGGAATGTGAACAATGTAAATGTATTTTTGTTTAGATTTCCAACGACTGACTATGGGGGTGAAACCTTGAAGTACTAGCCATGATATCACTAGAGGAAAAGAATGAGGGAATAATAGAGGGTTCATTATGTAAAAATGACCCAAATTATCTTTGTTAGAAATAATAATTCTCATCCTGATCCCAAGGAAAAATCAATTAATGAAAGAAGGACTGGTGGTTGAAAAATCAACTACCCCCTTAAATGGAAGCATGGAGGGTCTGGTTGAGGAGGCAGAAAGTTGTCAGCCCAGAGTACCACAGAGGGAATTTTTTCCTGTAGGCTCAGACTAAACCGAGCTTCCTTCTGACTGAAGAAACATGACAGGTCCAGAACTTTCCCGAAGAGGAGAAAAGCATGCAAGAATATGTGCAAAGAAAAAAAATAAGGAGACGCATCGAGGGGAATGAGGGACTCAGATATGCATAACAAAAGAGGAAGACCATGTGAGGATCTCCAGCTAAGAAGAAGAAATGAAAGCTTGATAAGCTATTCTGGTTACTAGATAGAACAAGAGAAAGGATCTATGAGAATTTGCAGAAGACATAACCTGAGTAGAATTTCATGAGCTTGATGATGAGTAAGCATCTGATAAACTTCACAGAGGCTATGATAGAGAGAGAGAGTCTCTAAGAAACTACAAAAGTTCCCTAGTGATATCATGGCTTGTCCCTGGGGTGGATAGAGTGATAAGAATGAATTCCTCTGAGCCTATGGTTGGGTGGAAGGGAGAACACCCACAGTCGGTTGGTTGTTTGTAACCTGTAATAGATAAGTACTTCATATACCCCATGCACTTAAATTGGATTGTATGATTTGAATGTCTGTGATTTTGATACATTGTGCCTCTCGTGAAATTAATGGTAATAAGGCATACTATTCTTCTATAAATTGTTTCATTAGAATGGTTGTAAAATGGAAATTTTGGTCTCTCAGCTGGTTGGAAAATATTCAAGGGGTTTTCCCAAGGAACAACCTCCCAGTTCTGGAGTTGGGGCAGACTTTATGGGACTGCTACAACCCTTTTGATCCTTCATAAATACCTTTTCCCCCAAATTAGAGTTTAATATCTGTAAATGGAAGGCACTTCCTTCAAACCAGTCACCCAAGAGACCACAGACTCATGCCCATGGCCTAAAAAAATTCACAACCAAGAGTTAAGTGTGTATCCCATGAGAAATCTTGGATGACCCATATGACCAAGATCTGGGAACCTTGCACTAGTATGAAAGGAGTTAAGATCTTATTGGCTTCGGAGCTCTAGGAGTTCGGAACTCCAGGATGTTATAACCTCACAACCACCAAAAATCCTGAATTATGGAGTCACGAAGTGACGTGGGCCGTATATTTGAGGACACTCGAGAACTATCCCAACCGTTGTATCTACATTGTAGTCATCTCGGTGTTGACTGCTTCAAGATAACAAAGGTGTTATAACACCAAAAACTATAAATGTTGGAGTTGCAATGTATTGTGGACTGTTGATCTTTAGATCCTTTGAGATCCCTCTCAGTTGTTTGTGGGGATGTGTGTTTAATATCAGGAGTGTGTGGGGGTCGACATGTCGAGTGACGATGATGCCATGTGTAGCAGATTTGTGGTAGAGAAAAGACATGTCGATGACCTGAGGCATGTGCTACGTATCTTGCCAATGGGTTTTAGGTTTACAAGTGTCCCTCTAGAAGTGGCCTAATACCGAGACAAAGGGACCCATGAGCTAGAGCTGCGATCCATTGATCTAGGGACTCCATGGAGAACCCCTCCCAACCATCCAATTCCCCAGTGGAAGGATTTGCGTGTAGAACTTCGGCGAAGTCCTACTTTAGGAGAAAATGAGTATTGGGTGAGTAGTACTCCCAAACATCGAAGTCACAAATCGATAAGAGTCTTTGATTGGATGATAATTTAGGATCCCCTCTGACTGTTGGATCCAAACCATGGTCAACCCGATGCTAACCATTTCGAGAGTAAATAGGAAGGTGCACAACCAAACCTCTGAATGCTAGAGTTGCAAAGTAACGCGGACCGTTGATCCGAGGATACTTTGGGACCTCCCATGACCATTATATCTATACTATGGTTGTTATACATTATTTTGGTCACCCTAGTGATGATTTCACAAACATGTGTTCAGGCTCCCAACATGACTTTTTTCCTGAGAAAAGCAACTTCTCTCCTCCTCTACAAGGATTCTTTTTGGAAAGGGTTCGCAGGGTGCACGTATTACACAATGCAGAAATCTATCATTTCCACAGGATGCTCTATAGCTGGCCCGTGGGATTTTCGTAGGATACTATATAGGAAAGGTGCGGCGATGTTCCAAAGATAAAAGAGGAAAGAGGTTTCACGAAGTTTCTAGAAGGGGAATCTTCTAGAATGTGAGGTGGCATCTGTATGGTTGCGATCCTACTGGTTTCTCTGATTTGGTGGGATCATCCACATCCCTTTAACCACTTCACCTTCTCTTGTATAATCATGGGATTCTCATGGAATAGGTTAAGCAAGATTAAGCACATAATTGATGAAAGAATAGGTTGAAGACTGTGTGAAGAATCCTGTTTCTAGTGATGCTTGAGGCCACCATTTTCCTATCAAGTTTTTGTGGATTATCTTCATGCAAATTTAGGAGAAAGTGCATGTGTGTGTTGGAACAAAGGACCACTAAAAGGGTGCTTGAAACATCAAGGCAATTCGGTTGTATCTTCTACTTTTCATTAATATAATACGGTGGCACGTCTCTTTCCCATAAAATGATTAGTATTTTATTACATGATTCCTTGATCACATGTTTATATTGTCATTGAATTCTATTATTGCTACTTTCACGTTGGTTGGTTTGTGTTATCACAGATCTTATTCCACAAGAGCACTGGAGTGAAGTAGGGACAACAAAGATATAAGGAAGAGATTCATAAGGTATGCTATCAATTCCTCCTTTGGTAGTAAACTCAATGATCACAACTTAGGGAAAGAGTCTTGTCCCATCTCATTTTGTTCTAGATCCAGGTGGATCTAGGGGGATTAGTTCATGTCCGCATCTACCGATTTACTCAATAACAAAATTGGTGACTCCATTGGGGAGAACAACTTGATTGTGGTTTTTTGTTGGCGATTCTCTTTTGACCTATTCTTTTTTCTTGAAATCAGTCTCTGAGTTTGTGGGAGATCCATTTAGACTCTCTGGGTTTGAAAATCCACTTGGAAGCTTTGCCCTTTTCTCCAAATTTCTTGATTTTTCAAACACTTCCACACTGCACCTTATAAATAGTCTGCGAAAATCTTTGATTTCCGCACCCTACTGGTTTATTTCAGTGTGGGATTTCCACTCTCTGTCTATTGCTAGCCTGCAGAAACTATTTATTTCCGCACTGTGTTATACTGCCAGCCTGCGGCAACGTTTGAGAAATTTTTTAGGTTGGATTTTGGCCTCTACTGTTATCCAGTTTTTCTTTAGTCAGTTGGAAACAAATTTTTAATGCCAGTTCTTGACTTTTTCTGACTGTTTGAGCTTTCTCTTGATTGGTTTCGGAGATCGAATACCTCTCCTTTGATATTTCTCCATTTTTTGTTTTTGATTTTTATCGACAAGGGTATAATCTCTGGATTTGTGTCTGAGTGCTTGCTCGATTAAAAATCTTCGATTGGATTTGAAGTTTTAGGTTGGTTACACATTCTAGATTTCTTAATGATTAGAAGACCATTTTTTATTCACATTTGAAGAAACATTTTCTTATCATTATTTATTTTTATCTCCATTGAAAGATCGATTTGGGTGCTTGTTGAGTTTTTTATTTTCATTGATTGCTTATCCTTTCTCAATTCCATCACTGTTTTGGTTTTCGAAAGGAAAAATTAAAGTCTTTCAGTCTTTTAGGTAATCATTTATCCAGAAAATATTGGCATTCAAAAAATTGAAAAAAAAATGAATAGTGAAATTACATTGTTGATGATTGTTTGGTATTGCATTCAAAGAAAAGGAATTGTACGTCATGGTTTACATTGTTCTAGAAAAATACCTTCTCCCTACTGTAGATAGAATTGATCGAACGAAAGTTTGCATCATTCATTTCTATTTTCACGTTATTGGGTCGAAGTCTTACACAACATTGGTTTCATTCCCGTCTACCTCTTGAGTAATAACAACCTCTTAAAAACATTGCAAGTTTTAAAACTCAAGTAGTAACTTTTATTTTCTAGGGCTCTTTTACACCAATATTAGCTAGGCTAGAGCTTTGGAATAGGCAGTGAGACACACTCTCCAAAGCACAAAACACAAAATTGTATCTTGTGATAGGGAGTGTTCAAATCCATTTGCAACATCTTGTCCTGGGAAGCCCTTCTCACACGAGGGTCAAACCTGAGGTCGCATTGAGATTGGTAGAGTTACTCACCCTACTTTGTCTGTCTCAGTGTAGATATTGCACGTATTATGGGGGTCACTTGAAGGTATACCCACAATGATGAGTGGAAGCCTCTCAAGTCGATTTCGGGCTCGATACCCTGCCCTTGCGTGTGGATCATACTGTCGACTGTTTCCTCAAGCATCATTGTTGTTTGTGGTAACTTTAGTAGCCTATGTTCTTAGGGTCTTACACAAGGTGACTGTGAAGGGGAAAGTCTTTACAGTACTTGGAATCGATGTTGGCTAGACTCACTCGGACTCCTTGGAGGGTATACCCACGATTATGTGTGGGAGATTGCACCAGGGTGTAAGTCCGTTAAGTAGGTCGTCAACGTAAATTTTCCACCCTAGCCCATCCCCTTCTCATCTCAGTCTCATGACATTGGATTTCATTACCAACTAGTGATTTCTAAATTAGAAGGTTTTGTTTGTTTGTTTCGAACTCTAGATTTTATTAGCAAGTGTTGTTTGTTGTCATAGTTGGCCATAGATTTTTTTCGCAAATTTTTTGGTTCGGGCAATATTGACCCTCCACACTATTCACGTAGAATGCAAGGTCTACCTCCGAAAGATCTAGAAATATCTCGACCCTTGCCTACAAATCCATCAGAGGGCTCTCCTCAACAGAGTGAGGTCCAATAAACTGCCACTCCACAAGTGGAAAGAACTAACTCTCTAGACAATTTATGAATTTCTTCCTCTCTAGAGTCTTTTCGACTTCCTCATGGTTCTGAGAGATGTATTATTCGGCTAAATTCATTCGGAGATATTGTTGTTCAAACTTCTGGACTACCAACCGCACCTTTCACAGATCCTAAAGGCCAAGATCCATTTTGGAATACTGAGATATCTAGAGGGGATCTTTTCAGATCCGGGTCAAGTGCTGATATACTTGCTAAACCTGAGTTACCTGAAACGTCTTCTGAGGATGTGATACCTCTAGATCATTCTCCCATTACAATTGCCTATCTGTTTGTTGGTTCAGACACCCTGTCATTTGGTCCTAACTTGACCATTCCCCTTCATATGGCCCACTTTACAATGGTCCCAAACACTATGACTATTCCCACCAGGACTATGGTGGCTAGCCAAGCTCCCATTGGCACACCTCTTTCACCTAGGCCTTCACCGTCACTTCCTCCTAGGTATAATGAATTGAATTCTTCTATCCCTATCCCTACTCAGGTTCCATCCAGAGTGTATGGATCTTTTTATCCTTCTGGGCACAATCCTTTTGTCGGTTTCATTCCGACACTTCCCCAGCCCCCCTCCGGACGGTCTTATTCACCTTTCACCGGAGCATCCATCCCTAATGGAATTACTTAGTCTTTCACACCTAATTATCAAATTCCTGTTGGTGGGAAATTCAACCCTGGGGGCCAATATCAACCCCCATTTGGAGGTCAAACCCCAATTGGGACACAACCTCCGGTTGTAGGATGACCCCCACCCACCCCACCCTATGGATAAAACATACCATCATTTTTGGCTCTGTATTGAAATTTTCTTACCCAGGGTAATACTCAATCAACTGGGGGGAAACAACCTCAAGTCAGCTCTTTCATACCCCCTAGTATGGGCCAACCATACCCCAGGACTTCCAATCCCATTTTGGGTTTGAATGCTTAATCTAGTGTCCCTTTCCAAGGGAACATCCCTAATCAGTACAACCCCACGGGCTACCTGCCTCCACACCAACAACCGAATCTTCCAGGATCTTCACATCATCTGAAAAATTCTTACGGTCCTACTAGTATACTGATGGGATTTCCTTCACAAAGTCACCAGTACCCTCACATGAATAGACAGTTACCCTTAGCCACTTTGGATCTACTTGACCTGTCTAGGATTTTGAATGACCCTATCCATCACTCTCCTCATTGGCCTGTCATACCGACCAAATTACCATCCGATATTCCTAAGTTCGATGGTAAACCAGGGGAGGATCCGAACAATCATGTAATGAATTTCCACCTTTGGTTTTCATCTAACTCTTTGATGGATGACTCCATTCAGTTACATCTTTTTCAATGAATTTTCACGGGTTCAACCGCGAAGTGGTATATAGAATTACCACGAGGCTTCTTCAATGACTTTAACACCCTAGCTATGGCTTTTCTCACTCACTACCAGTTTCCAATCCATTATGAAATGGGAACTGAGATCTTGAGTTCTTTCAAGCAAAATAAAGCCACTCATATCTCCGATCACATTCATGAGTGGAGACAAAGACGACGTTTAATCAAACTTGATCTTCCCGATCAGTTATTGGTAGAATGGTTCACTAAATCCTTTTTAAATGACATATCTAAAGACATTTCCATGGGTGGAGTTGTCACAAAAGAATAGGCGATCAATCATGCCCAGTACCTCAATCTTGTTTATTCACAAATGGGTAATCTTTATGATCTGCTCCATGACGCACCTCGTCCTTCTACCATGATCACCTCAATGACCCCAACAACTTCTCATGCTGTTGATGGTGTGATAAGTGCTTTCCATGCTCAACCTCAATCTGCACAGACCTCTCACACCACTCCCAAATCCCATGCTTCTAATGTTGAAACTGCTCCGATGCCCACTCCTCCCACCGATAAAACTTCAGACATGAACGTTGTTCAATCGACTCCTATCAGCAAGAATAAATCTAAAAAAGGGAAGGGTAGGAATAAGGAGGATAAAAATAAAAACCCATAATCTGACAAGACCAAGTCACAACCTACTGATGATAAGGACAAACACAAACCTCACTATCCTTGCCTTATATGTGGTGATGATCACTACATGAAGGACTATCCAAGACATGTCTAGGTCACAAAGTTCCTTCAAGGGACCCCAAAACCTCCCACACCTGTCGTCTTGTCTCAACCCTTACCTTCTCAACAACAGGCTCAATTGGTCATCCATGATCAATCTTCTTCCTCCACTACCTCCTATGTACTTATGTGTAATGGTGATTCAAAGAAGAATGACATCACACTTACCACTCATGCCAAATATTACTCCAAGGATAAAGTTGACGATATACCACCTTCGTGTTGAAATTAATAAGACAACTGAGAGGGGGGGTGAATCAGTTGTTACTATGCTTAAACAATTTTAAGTTTATTGAACCATTTTTAATCTTTCTCCAAGTGACCATCAATATTATATAGCATATGGACAACATAAATAATGAACATCATTCACACATAAGATATATACAGAGACAAATTTTCATGAGGAAACCCATAAAGGGAGAAAACCTCTTCTTCTTTGAAATGATAGGCAGTCTTTTAAGTTTTGTACATCATCTATGTTTGAGCACCAACTCAAAGTGAGGCTACTACCTCTGTTTCACAAGCTCCAACTTGTTGAGAGCACCAAATCTCTGGTTTGTTTAGCACCCACTAAAAGGAAGCACCAACTCTCTGAGTGTTCCAACACCGATTGGATGGAAGAACCTACTTCCACTTATACAAGAACCAACTTGCATACATAAAACTCTCTGTTTTCACAAGCACCACCCTGCCACCCTGTTTTCTAGCCACAACTAGATGGAAGCTACAACTCTTAATATTCAAGCATCAACTTGAATATGGACCACAATCCTCCCTAGCACCACCCTACCTCCCTGTTTATAAGTAAAATGATTGAATGACCAACAACGCAGGTGTTTCAATTCTTACCACTTCTCTTTTGTCCTGCAATTCTTCTATGCTTCTATCTATTCTACAATTCTTCTCTGCTTCAAGTTGTTCTACAATTCTGCTCTTGCTTCTGTCTATTCAACATCTGTTACTCATCTCTGATTTTTATCTCACACTGCACATACTATCAGTCTCACACTGCACATACTGTAATTTTCCCTTTCTGACAGTTCAACTCATTTTTCATTCAGAACAACCAACCATACACAGTCATTCCATCTTTCTTTTATGCACTTCTCACGACTTTAGTTACACCTCAAATTCCTAGGACAAAAATTCTTCATCCACTGAATCACCAACCGTCCAAGAACCATGATTCGGTTCTGCTAATTGAATCATAACTGAACAGTTAATCGTACTGATCAACAATAGCCCTTCGATCAAATTTCCATTTAACAAGAATCGTTGGATTAAATCCGCAAGGTCTTGTGTTTATCCCATATGCCCATTGGTTGTGACCATGGGCCTAATAAAAATGTGTTTCACATTTTGCATTTCAGAAATCCTGTGTCGAAGGGTCTCGACACTCCAAGTTGCGATCCCCGAAATGGAGCTTAGCTTCATGCTAGCTCTTCCCTCTCATATGACCATCAGCGGTGACCACAACCTACACCAAAATGTGTTTCGTATTTCATGAACTTATGAACTTCATTGAGCCTGATCAATGGTCGAGATATCCAATGATCCGATGGTCCATATTTCATTGCGATCTCACATTTCGGGATTCCTGTGATGAAGGGTCTCGACACTCCAAGTTGCGATCCCCGAAATGGATCTTAGAAATTATCTCCTTCCCTTAAGCCTTTGACGATGTGACCTTCTCTATGACCATAGGCCATACCTTATCGCTATTTCTCATATCGCCAGTTGCAAGGTTAGAGCATTTCCTTCCTTTGAATTTCCAGTCAGTGAAATGTTAATCCCTCACCACATGTCCCTCTTGGATCAACGGTCAAGATATTATCATGATTTCACAACTTCACTGGCCTTCATCATGCCTGATCAACGATCCATGATCTCCCTTTGATCAATGAATCAGATTAAGTCGTGGTTTCATATTTCATGATTTCATAGGATAGAGCACCTCCTTTCTTTGACTTTCCAGTCAGCGAAATGCCAATCGCTCGCCATGTTTCCTCTGCATCCAATGTTCTACAACATACCTCGATCCAAAGGTCCAGACCAATTCTCGGGATTTCTCATATCACAAGTTCCCACGCCATGTTCCATTGACTCCTCCAATGTGTAGGTCAAAGAAATTCTAGTCGCTTGCCACGTGTCCTTCTTGAATATGGACGGTCCGCCTGCTTTTGGGATTTTGTAGGCCTGCTTCATCTTGCACATAAAGACCATGCTCCTTCTTATGGATCCAACGATGGCCGGTCTTCAGGCTTAGATCTGACGCTTGATATCTGTTCTCTTCTACTGCACACTCTTCCTATCTGAATTTAGATCTGACGGTCATCAGGAATTCTGAATGGGATCCAATGATCACTGTTGCTCTTCACTGTTGATCTTGCCATTGCCATGCCATTATCGTTGTGCTACTGATCATGCTGATCTTAACCATCAATGACATTTCCATCAATGACAAACACGCATACTTTACCTCTGTCTGAAAAACATGCTAAAAATCTCCCCCTTTGGAATTGATGGAAACCCCTTGAAAAACATGCAACTATACCACTATAGCATCCTTGAAATTACCACACTTTCTCCCTCTTTGACATCGATGTCAAAGAAGAAACATGCTCCCCCTGAGTTGTTGCGGTACATACTCCCCCTGTCAACTATGAGCAGCTTAAAAGTACAACATATATTCAATAAGTACTCCCCCTGACCAGGTGAACAGATTAGACGAAGGAATTTATAACCCCCAACTTTTGACGAAGATATCCAAAATGGGTCACTGCTAACGGTTTAGTAAAGATATCAGCTATCTGTTATGTTGAAGGAATATAACTCAGCTGAACCACTCTATTTATAACTTGTTCTCTAAGAAAATGGTATTTTATTGGGATATGCTTAGTCTTGGAGTGAAGAACAGGGTTCTTGGAGACACTAATGGCACTAGTGTTATCATAGTGAATTGTAATCGGAACAATATAGTTTACCTTCAAATCTACAAGAGTTTGAGTCATCCACAAAATTTGAGTGCAGCAAGTAGCAACAACAATGTACTCTGCTTTTGTAGTTGATAAGGAAATAGATCTTTGCTTCTTACTAATCCATGCTACCAATGAGTCACCTAGGAAGAAGGCACCTCCACTGGTGCTCTTTCTCTCATCCACACAATTTGCCCAATCTGCATCTGAATAAGCAATTAACTGAAAATTCTGATTTCTGGGATACCACAGACCATAAGTCATTGTTCCCTTCAAGTATTTGAATATCCTTGTGATAGCTACCAAGTGACTGTGACTTTGTTTAGGAGCAGACTGATAATGACCTACCATTCCAACAACTTGCATTATATCAGGATGGGATGATGTGATGTACAAAAGACTACATATCATAGAGCGATATGTCCTTTGATCAACATCAGGTGAAATATCATCTTTACTGAGCTTGAAACCAACCACCATAGGTTTACTTACAGGAGAGGAATCCTCCATCTGAAATTTCTTCAACACCTCTTTCAAATATTTTTCTTGAGAAATAAATACTCTTGCAGAACTCTGATTTACTTGTAAACCCATAAAGTATGACAATTATCCTATCATGGAAATCTCAAACTCTGTTTTCATAGAGTTAGCAAACCACTGGACAGAGGATTCATTAGTAAAACCAAAAATAATATCATCTACATAAACCAAAACAACTAGTAAATTATCACCTTCAGACTTAATGTAGACATTGCTATCAACAATACCTTTATTGAACCCTTTGTCTTGTAAAAAATTGTCCAGTCTATAATACCAAGATTGTGGTGCTTGTTTCAGTCCATATAAGGCCTTCTTCATCTTGCAAACATAATTAGGATTAACTTTCAATGATAATCCTTCAGGTTACTCCATATATGCTTCTTCCTCTAGTTCTCCATTAAGGAATGCCGACTTAACATCCATCTGATACACTTTAAATTTCTTATGGCATGAATATGCAAGGAACATTCTGATGGCTTCCAATCTTGCCACTGGTGCAGATGTTTCATCAAAATCCCGACCTTCAACTTGTACATAACCTTTATAGACCAATMTAGCTTTATTTCTAATAACTTGTCCTTTTTCATTCATTTTATTCTTGAACACCCATTTGGAACCTATTACATTCTTATCTTCGGGTTTAGGAACAAGCTCCCAAGTATTTTTCTTCTCAATCTAATCAATCTCCTCATTCATAGCTCTAATCCAATCATCATGCTTGATGGCTTCATCAAAATTTTTAGGTTCAATCATAGATAGAAAAGAAACATGAGATTGTTCTGAGTCTTTAATCAATTTCCTTCTTGTCTGAATTGTTTTATTTATATCTCCAATTATCTAATTTTCAGGATGATTCTTTCTAACAGTTATGAGTGGTGAATTTATTTCTTTTTTCTGATTTGTGTTAGCCTGAGTATTTGTATCTTCATCTGATTCAGATTCTTCTATTTTTGATCATTGGACCTGTTCATCTTTATCTTCAACTATATCTTCCGTGCTTGGTTCAACAATGCTTACATTTCTGACCGAGATTTTTTCATCAAATTTTATGTCTATACAATCAACCAGTTTATGCAACCTCTTATTGTAACATCTATACCCTTTATTGTTTGTAGAATAACCCAAGAAGATACCTTCATCAACCTTGTCATCATATTTGCCAATATTTTCATCATTATTCTTAATATAACATTTACTCCCAAAGACTTTAAAATGCTTGATTGAAGCAGGTCTTCCAAACCATAGTTCATAAGGAGTCTTGTCACTGTGTGGTTTGAGATATGATTTGTTAAGGATATGAACAACTGTATGAATTTCTTCCACCCAATATGTCTAAGGTATGTTCCTTTCATTCATCATTGACCTTTCCATTTGCTGTACTGATCTATTTTGCCTCTCAACAACTCCATTTTGCTGTGGAGTCCTTGGAATTGTGTACTCTCTTTTGATTCCATGTTTATCACATAACTCTTTGAAGTTCCATGAGATAAACTCTCCTCCTCTATCAGACCTTACTGCCTTCAATCTTTTTCGTGTTTGATTCTCAGTTAGAACCTTAAAAACTTTGAATTTTTCAAATGCTTCAGATTTTTCCTTCAAAAAGGTAACCCATGTTAGTCCAGAATAATCATCAATAATCAACATAAAATAATTTTATTTTCCTGTACCTTCTTTCCTTTATGGTCCCCATAAATCCATATGTACTAACTAGAGAGGTTTTTCTATTGAAGGAAAGTTTTTAGAGTTGAACTGAGTGCGAGTAAGCTTTCCTATCTGGAAAGGTTTACAAACAGAGTCGTATGGCTTTGATATCTTTGGAAGATATTTTACTGCCCCATTGTTTCCGAGCTTGATTATATGATCAAAATTTAGGTGTTCAAGTCTCCTATGCCACAACCAAATTTCATCATATTTTCTTAAGTGGCATTCTTCTTTTTCTTCTTTTAACACATAGACATTGCTTTCTGTTCTTATCCCTTTTGCAACCAGTTGTCCTGAATTCAAAGAATTTATTTTACAGTCTTTAGAAGTAAAATCAACTTCACATCCTTTGTCACAAACTTGATTGACACTTAGTAGATTATGTTTCAGACCATCTACAAACAACACATCTTGATCTTTTTCTTTGCCATTACTCAGGCTTACCATTCCTTTACCTTTTATTTTTCCTGGTGCATCATTTCCAAAAGTTACATTCTCTGATTTGTTTTCACTTAAAGTTAGAAACTTACTTTTGTCTCCAGTCATATGTTTGGAACATCCACTATCAATATACTAGGGATTATTTTGTTTTTGGGCTAATAATACTAGTCCACACTTGTCATCTACTTTCTTCTTCCAAACCTTGACATTTTCAGCAGTGGGGATCAAATCTGGCTTGTAATTCCTTAAGCGGCAATCTACATATTTATGTCCATAATTATGGTAGAGGTAACATTTTGGTTCATTGAATAAAATATCATAGTGATTGTTATGCTCATAACTATTGTTATGCTTAACCTGCATCCTTTTCCCAGCCATCACATGATTTATAGTTTGAGGTTATTTGTTGCTTGGTTGTCTCGATCTTTATTGTGGAAGATGGTTATTCGTTGTGTATATTGATTGTTAGTAGAAAAAACAATAACCATAGAAAAAACCTTTGTACCTTGAAAAAGTCTGTCTTCTTTGAGGAGGTCGATTTCTTTCATGCCGATAATCTCTTTGATCTACAGATTCGGTTCTGGTACTTTTTCTTTCATTCCTTCTTGGTGTATGATTCTCTTTCTTTGTTTCTGCAGAGTGACTGTTGTCAATGTTTGAGGATTTGACAAACTTGATAGGTTCTGTATTACTTGGATGATCACTACTTGATCCTTCTTCACATCCCAAGCCAACTTTCAACTTTGGGTTTCTTTTCTGATTTAGAATGGAGGTTAATCCTTCTGAAGCTTTAATACTTGACAGATTTTGGTGATACAATGCCTTAAACTTCTCCATCTCTTTTCTGGTTTTTACTATCTCTTCTTCTAAGGATTCACACCTTGATTTCTTCTCTGATAACTGTTGTTTCAGTATGTCCTCTATTTTCTTTGCCTCTTATAACACTACTTTTAATAGGGAAAAGTCTTCATCAGGTTTCTTACCATTCATTTTAAAATGTATCAACAATTGTTTTTGTTTTCTCTTCTTACATCCGAGTCTGTCAATTTCTTCCAAAGCACTGATTAATTCACCTTCCATATCCACCACTGCTTCTTCATAATCCATGTCACCTTCTATGAGTTTATCATCAAGATATCCATAGCCATAAGAATACATTTATTCGCTTTGTCTTCATAGGATGAATCACTATCTAAGTCTTTTGAGGAGTCATCATTATTTGCACACAAACTTTTCTTTTTACTATATTTCTTAAATTTGTATTTCTTTTCATCATCAGAGTTTTGGACTTTTTGGTCCTTTTTTTGTGTGGGGACACTTAGATGCAAAATGGCCTATTTTACCACAGCTAAAGCATTTGAAGGGCAACTTGCCTTGATATTTTCCTAATCCTCTCTTTAACCTTCTCACAAATTTTTCTTCAATATCATCTAGCTCTGAATCGATATTCTTGTCTTCTTTAAAAGAAGACTCTCTAGTAATGGATTTATCTTTGCTAATTCTCATTTCATATGCAGTTAAGGTTCCTAGGAGTTGATCAATGGACATAGTTTTAAGATCATTTAGTTCTTCTATTGCAAAAACTTTTGGATTAAATTTATCAAGTAGAGATATTAAAATCTTCTGAACTAAGAATGATTCTTCAAACTTCTCACCAAGACCCTTCATGGCATTCACAAGTTTTTCAACTCTTAAGAAATACTTGCGAACTATTTCATATTCATTCATCTTTAGCTGTTCAAATTTCAATCTATATGTTTGAAGTTTGGCATCTTTTACTTTCTCATTTCCTTCATAACTGCTAATAAGTTTATCCCACATTTCTTTGGCAGTTTAAAGATGCATCACCTTTACAAACTCAGCTTCTTGCAATTCCATTCAAGATAGAATTCATTCCCTTAGCATTAAAGCTAAATTATAACTTATCATCCTTGGAAGCTAGCACAACAGGATTTATGTATCCAGTCTCTACTACAACCCAAACATCAATACCTAAGGCCATTAGGTATGCTCTCATTCTAACCTTCCAGAAGGCAAAATTTGTTCCATCAAACAGAGGAATTCCCTTCATGATTTGTCATGTTTAAGCTTATAGATCTACCTTTAGATAAAAGGAACCCGCTTTGACACCAATTGTTGAAATTACTAAGACAACTGAGAGGGGGGGTGAATCAGTTGTTACTGTGCTTAAACAATTTTAAGTCTATTGAAGCATTTTTAATCTTTCTCCAAGTGACCATCAATATTATACAACATATGGAAAACATAAATAATGAGAATCAATCACACATAAGATATATGCAGAGACAAATTTTCACGAGGAAACCCATAAAGGGAGAAAACCTCTTCTTCTTCAAAATGATAGGCAGTCTTTTAAGTTCTGTACATCATCTATGTTTGAGCACCAACTCAAAGTGAGGCTACTACCTTTGTTTCACAAGCTCCAACTTGTTGAGAGCACCAACTCTCTGGTTTCTCCAGCTGTTATCGGACTAATCGGTAAGTGAGGACACTAACAGATCTCCCTAGATCCACTTGGATCTAGAACAAAACAAAATAGGACATGACTCTTTCCCTAAGTTTTGACCATTGAATTAGCTAGTAGGAAGGAACAAGTAACATACCTTAGTATTGCTTCCTAGGGTCTTTGTTGCTCCCGCTTCACTCCGGTGCTCTCATGAAGTCAAGACCAAGACAACACAAACCAACCAAAGTGAAGATAGAAAAATATATTCAACTGTCAACTTATGTGTATGATCAAGAATTACACGATAAAGTGAGAATAGCTTTATGGGAAAGGGACATGCCACTGTATCATATTAATTGAAAGTAAATATTACAACATGATAGCCTTGATGTCGCGAGCTTCCTTTCGATGGCTCTTGGCTCCAACACACACACTTGCTCAATCCTTGCATGAAGAAGATCAAATCCTATTGATAGACTTGCTAGAGTCTCCAAGCTGTTGTTCAAGCTAAGTCCTTCACACAATTCTTTCACCAATTATCCAATGAATCTTGCTTAACCTTTTCCATGAGAATTCCCTCAATATATAGGAGAGAATGAGATAGTTACTTGGATAAGAATGATCCCAAAATATCAGGGAATCCAGTACAAGGATAACCATTCGAATGCCAACCCATTATTCTAGAAGATTCCCTTCTAGAAACATCGAGAATTCATATTTTTCCATTCTTTAGGACGAGTTCGCACCCTGGATATTCAACACAGTGCGAGAAGTTCACACCCCAGCTTAAGGCAGCCTGCAAGAATCAGGCATTCTCGCACCCTGGGATACTAGCAGCCTGCGACCCCTCTTCAAAAATGAGTTTTCTGGGAAGAGATGAAGGTAACTTTTCTCAGGGGAAAGTTCTTATGAAGAGCCTGAGTACACCATCATTAATACACCATCATGATGACCAAAATCATGGGTAACAAAATGCCCCCCAAAGTATGAGGTTGGAATCAGTGACAGCGGAAAGACATTGTAAGCTGCATGCATGTGTCGAAAACCAGGAGCACACCTAATCGGAAACCTACAAACACCCAAGCATCTGAATAATATCATATATATCAATTCTGAGGTAGGCATTCCCATACTCAGATCACAGACTGATGACATCATAGACATGGGTCATGGCCACCAATCATACACTGTGGATCCATGTCATCAAAATATAGCATAGCCACCAGGAATACACTGTGGATCTATGCGAGAAATTTCAAATTGAGATGACATAGCCATGGGACATACATAGTGGATCTATGTGTCATAGATTATACATACTCATCGCAACCTGGACAAAGAGATGATATCCAGGGCCTTCAATATCGTTGCTCAAAGTACGAATCTATGCATGTGATTACATGTGTTGAAGTTGAACATGGAAAAAACCACTTGATTACCGGTCATTGATGAAACCATTAACAAGTGTGAGGGAAATCACCATTGATGTCAATGACTCCCAAGGTAATCTAGTACAATCCATCGAGTGTGAATGAATGAGTTGAAGTCGAACATCCGATGGAATCTTTCAAGCAGGGGTCAATGATGTAAACCCACTGTCGAAAGCGAGGAAACCTGCCATTGAGGCATGCAAGCTCCAAGGTACTAAAGAATTTCTAAGTCTTGATTTCGGATAATGAGCTGAAGTCGATGGAACAAAACTCGTCACAGGAGGGCCTTGATGTATCCCCCATCAATGACATGAAATGAGTAACAGATTTTGAAGGTGAAACAGAGTATGATGTAAATTGGACTAGACATAGGGAAGGCCGACACGGAGAGAATGGACAACTGCAAATGGCCGACTCAATAGAGGTTTCAGATGGACTTCTCTTGAACATATGAACGACACGACTAATGATTTGGCAGCATTGACTCAAAGACGAAACAGGGAATGACTTTGTAACAAATCGAATGAGAGACAAATGGATTTCCCAAACCGGCTTCAAATGATGAATAGGGGGTGTCATGTTCAAGAGCGACACTTATTGCCAATCAATACGAAGATGAAAACATATCCCTTTCCCAAATTTTCCCCCACAATTTCTGGCGAGTACCTCTTTATTTTTATGCAAGCTTGAGGAGGATAACATATGCTTGTTGATATAAGCTTATCCTTCAGATAAGTCCTTCGGAGTATGTTTAACGAACCCTAAGAAGGAGTGGTTCGGTCCCATTATGGGTCTGTCAATGTTTGTTTAACAAGTCCAGAGATAGAAAACTCGAAGGTTTTTCATGGTTATAGAGTCTGGAAAAACACTTAAAAGAGAACTCTCTCAGTTCCTTTTTTGTAAAATAGTCTAGATGAGACCGAAAAAGAGATAAATTATCGCAAACTAGACGTTTTCATCAAATACTTTATCGAGCGTGAAAATAGCAAGGTCGCTCGACTATCTTTTCATGTTTAGCGAGTCTGAAAAGAGATTAAAGACAACTCTAGGGGGGTTCCTTTTTCGTATAACCTTGTTGAGCCAGAAAAAGTGATAAAAGTATGCTCAATCGCGTTCTCATGTATTTTCGAGCGCGAGAACAGACAAATACCACGCTCGAGGTTTTATACAAAAACCATGAAAAACAATCAAAACATGCGATGGAAAAAGAAAAATTATGTCCGCATCCTAGTACATGACCATCAAAGTTGTTACGTCTGCAAAAGTTACACTCAATAGGGAATTAGGGATTAGGGTTTAATAAATAAATAATTATTAAAAAACCAAATAACATGGTAAAAGTAAATAAAAATAAGTAAAACTCTTTTTACCATATCATTTTCACTTTTCCACTATTTGAGTCCAAAAACCCCTCTTTTACCCTTGAAGTTCGGTGTCAGATTGTGGGAGTTACGATCGTCCATTCATCGAGCTGTCAGTGACAGTGAGGTAGGCTCTTTGTCTTCTACTCTTTCATGGTTTAACTTTGCATTTTCATTGGTTAAAAATCCATTTATGAGTTGGTTTTATGAGCCCTAATTGCACTCTACCATTCTCGCAGGTGGGCTACACGGGACCTGCGAGAATGGTTGATTCTCGCAGGTGAGCCCACAGCAGCCTGTGAGGTTCTCGCACTGTGCCCAAAGGGCACCTGCGAGAACTGCAAAGCACAAAAGTTTTTTAAATTTTACTCAGTGAAAAAAGAACCAATTAATGAATAGAGTTTCTAATCTTCTTTTTGTGCTTCCTATGCAGGTAATTGGCCATCAAAATGGTTCTTGAATAGCATGAAAGGGAGCACGAAGAAGACAATGCAATTGCCGGAAATCATCCACCTACTATTGTTGCTTTGAGAAACTGTGGCCTCCTGAAGTACTTTCGTATCCTGGGCATGAGGGCCGAAGTTAGGTTATTAGAGTACCTTGTGCATATGTGGGATCCCGATTAGCAGGTATTTCATGTGGGAGTCCAAACACTATCCTTAGATATTGAGGACATTTAATTTTTAACTGGACTGTCATGGCATGGGCACTACATGAGCCTGACTGGTGGCAGAGGTGGTGGGCTGCCTATGAGTGAGTACTGTCGTTTACACTGTGTTCCCGAGGCAGAGAGAAAGAAAGGAAAAGTATCTATTTAGGGGGTACGAGATTTGACCCTCTGTACTATCCTATTCACCATAGCTCGGATGGGAATTATGCTYCTCACATGGCGCTACAGAGTTACTTCCAGTATGCCATCGAGTGTACTGAACCTCAGGTTTTCAAATGGGCAGATGCTGTGCTTTGTAGTATAAAAAAGAAGTTGACCAAATGCAGACGAGGTGATCTTAAGCAATTCAGGTACGAATCTTTGTTAGTGTCCTTCTTCCTTGAGAGGGTTCCATTACTGAGACTACAGGTTGAGTGGAATTTACCGGCTCCCAGGGATCCAAGGATGCTGAGATGGTGTCGGCTCATGGCCTGGCACATAGCTGGACCGATCATCAAGTATGATGATACATTTTTTGATTGACTTCAACCACAGATGTTGATGGTTGATGATTATGCTTATGCCGAGTTGGATTTCCAAGGAGATACAAATTTAGTACTGCTAGCGGATTCTCAGTGGGGGGAACTTGGTAAG
The DNA here is from genome assembly GCA_032191745.1 of Picea mariana. Lineage (NCBI taxonomy): Eukaryota > Viridiplantae > Streptophyta > Pinopsida > Pinales > Pinaceae > Picea > Picea mariana. The sequence goes on from JASDQU010240892.1 coordinate 120,574, forward strand.
AAGTACACACATTTTTTTCTTTTTAAATGTTTTTTGTGAATTTTAATCATATTCAAATGTTTTTTTTTTATATGTTCATCCAAAGACTAAAAAAAAAATTCATTTTTGATGACACAGATGTTGGACCTTATCGGCCTCCTGGTACTTCTCCTATTCAGCAGCGAGGAGAGGTAGCAACAGTGCCACAATATGCTGAGGATTATCAAGTAGTGGAAAAAAATATAGAGGGCTTGACTGTAGATATTCCAGACATGCCTCTTGAAGATGTTCCATGACGCGATCAGCATCATACTGTAGTCGTGTCAGGATCCATGAGTCGACTGCTCCGTAGAGTTTCCCAGGCAGTCGTGTATTACCGTGAACGTCATCCATGACATCAGTTTCTAGAAGCTATGAGCTTCAGATTTTGACATTTTGGTCTTCGAACAAAACTTTTGTGTAAAAAACTCTTTTGATCGTTATATATACAGACGAATTCTACCGGTTTATCATGTGTTGTGTGAATATTGATGTGATTGATTTATAAATGATTCAAATGTCTATCTAATACATAGTTAGCCAATGCATCTGTTAATGTATTTAGACATCTAGGAATATGTTGATATTCAATGTAATCAAAACAACATTCCAAGAGGCGAATTCACAAATACATCCGTAACAAAGTAGGACTTCGAATAGTATAGACATTACTTAACTGTAGTACTACAAGCTACGAATCGATTCGCACAATCAAATGACGGATTCTGAGCGAGATAACATCAACCAATGTTTCAATAATGGTGCTAGACTCTGCAATGTTGTTGGTCGCACGGCCGAGACACACACCTCATAAGGAGACAAGTTCGTTTGTAGGGGCGTAAATTGCCCACGCAGCGAAAGCAAGGTTCTAAGTACTACGGCTAACACCATCAGCGAAGCCAATATAGGGTAGCGAAGACTCTGACATCTGGAAATCAAACACAACGTCACATAAGGGCAGAGACCAGATAATGACAAAAACAAGCTATAGTAACACACAAGAAGTATGATACAATAAAAATACAAGTACTCGTGCACAGATGATTTTATGCATAGTACTTCTTCAAATACAACCCATTCCTGGGTTCACTCAAAGGGATACCATCGTAATTTACTAACTCATAGGCTCCTTTTTCCAAAACTCGTCGAACAATATAAGGACCTTGCCACATGGCTTCGAATTTTCCAACTCCTAACATATCTCGATCTTGTTTATAGAGAAGAACAAGATCACCTTCAGAGAAAACGTGAGGCTTGACATGCTTGTTGTATTGGGCCTTGACACGCTTTTTCTGAGCTTCTATGACTAGGGTGGCATCACGTCGAGTTTCATCTAATCGCATAAGATACAATAGATGTTCTTTCTCAGTAAAAGTGTTGGGTAGGAGCTCAACAGCTAGTTTTAAAGAGGGTATCTTGCATTCAATTAGGAGAATGGCTTCCACACCATAGACTAACTGGAAAGGTGTAAACCCAGTAGCGGACTTGACGGATGTCCGATACACCCACAATGTCGAAAACAACAATGTGTGCCAACTTGTTTTATGAATCCCTATCATTCGTCAGAGCATAGTTATGAGAAATTCGTTAATCACTTCGACTTGGCCATTGGCTTGTGGGTAATAGGGCGTTGAGTTATCATGAAGAAGACCTAATTTTTCAGTAAGTTCAGACATCATAAAATTCCTAAAGTGGCTACTGTGATCAGTGACGATAGCTTGGGGAACACCAAAACTAGCTATGACGTGATTAAAAAGGAATAATGCTACGGTCTTTCCAGTGTTGTCAAATGTTGGCATCACCTCAGCCCATTTCGTAAAGTAATCGACAACGACAATAATGTAACCATGCCCCCTGACCGAGTGAGGGTGACATGTCATGAAATCGATGCCCCATTTCGCAAAGGGACTAACTGATACCACAGGGTGAAGAGGAGTAGGATGTGGCCGTATCTTATTATTATAGGTCTGGCAGGCATGGCATTTTTGAATGGCGATGATGCAGTCATTAAATAATGAAGGCCAAAAATACCCTGCTCGTAAGATCTTCTTGGCAGTAGCATACCCAGACATATGAACACTACATGCTCCAGAATGGCAGTGATTCAGAGCTTTCTTGGCTTCATCGAACGTTAGACAACGTCGAAAAATAGAGTCAATCCCCCGACGATAAAGAGGATAATGTATTGACGAGCTTGGTATCATATTCGATGTCGTTCAGTACTAGACAAAGTTGGCTAGAAAGTCTGGGTTTGGAGATATATAATGATATCACCATACTAAAGATCATCAGTGCTAATAAGGAAAAGAGATTCATCGGGTAATGAATCAGCTGCTACATTTTCCATTGCAGAATGGGGAAAGTCGCATATCAACTCAGCAAAGACTAAGGACTTCTTAGACTTGGCGTGTTCAAATTCCAAGTCAAATTCTTGAACTATCACAATCCATTTGGAGTATTTTCCCCCTAGCAATTGACGGGTGAGAATGTGTTGCATAGGGTTGCAATGAGAAATCACGGTAGTCTTGCATGAGAAGATATAGTTCCAGAAGCGTTGGACGGCTTGGACGACAACCAAGGCCAGTTTCTCGACATGTAAATACTTGATTTCAGTAGGTGTTAGACTTCAACTCAAGTAGTAGATAACATGTTCGTCGTTAGCATCATCCTCTTGGACAAGAACCATACCAATGGTGTAATCCGAGGCAACAAGGTAAAGGAAATAATCGTGACTGTAATCGGGGGGAAAGAGAAGTGGAGCTTGCATTAGGGATAACTTCAAAGCTTCAAAAGCATTGTTGGCAATGGTATCCCAGATGAACTCTGAATTCTTTTTTAATAGCCGCGTAAATCCACGAGTTATCTCGGCATAATTTGGGATAAAATGACGAAGAAAGTTTTCTTTCCCCTGCAAACTTTGTAACTGGCGAAGAGTATAAGGAGGAGGGAGATTAAGGATTGCCTCAACCTTTAAAGGATCCACCCGGATCCCTTGATGCAAAACGATAAAACCTAGAAGATGGCCGGATTCCACGCAAAAAATGCACTTATGAGGATTCAAACATATACGATATAATCGACAACGAATGAAAATGGCTTGGAGGTGGGTTGGGTGATCGACTTGGTGCATTGAATGAGAGGGAAAATCATCCAAATATGGTTGAACGATGTGCTTGATATCATGTAAAGCATAAGACATAGCACGTTGAAAAGTTGCACCAGCGTTCTTGAGACCAAAAGGAAGTTTCCGATAGGCAAAAGTACCCCAAGGACAAATAAAATCAGTCTTATGTTGATCCTCAGGAACAATGTTGATTTGATTATACCCGGAGAAACCATCCATGAGAGAGAAGATTTCACTTCCGGCGCAATCGTCGACAATCTGATCGACGAAGGGGGTAGGAAAGTTGTCTTTGGGACAAGCTTTGTTGATATCTGTATAATCAACGCATACACGAATGGTGCCTTGTTTCTTGTCAATCGAGACAATATTGGAAACCCAGTCTATGAGAGCCATCGGATAAATAAAGCCATCTTTAAGAAGTTTCTCAACTTCAAGCTTGATAGCAGCCGCTTTACGTGGGTGAACTGGATGAAGGCATTGTCGGAGAGGTTTAGCGCCGAGGTATGTCTTTATCTCATGTATCACATTCGCAGGTTCGATACTCGGCATTTCTTCGTAGCTCCAGGCGAAGATGTCACGAAATTCTTTGAAAAGGGAGGTGTAGGTGACGATTTCATCAGAAGAACACGAAGCCCCGATGTGGACATTTTCGACAATCCCAGGTTTGATGGATATGTCAAGGGGAATAGTGGGTGAGATATTGCTTAAGTTCCCTTCGGGAAACACATCATGTGCAGACTCAGGAACGGTGGAAATGACGACAACGGTCGACGGAGTCAAAATCTGTTGGTAGTTCTCAATGGTATGTTGCTACAGAAAGAGGATGGAATGATGATGTCCATTGTCCCAAGGGGTGTCTTCCATGACAGACATGATCATCTCATCAGTGGGAAAAATGACACGAAAAGGATTGGGAGACAACTCACCAAGAGAGGAGGTAGAAGGTGTTGTCGATTGAATGGCCTAATAGGCAGATTCAACCAGACTTAATGACATTGTGTCACCGAAACGAAGATGATCTCCAAGGTCAGGTACTATCCAGGGGTCATGAGATGCAGGAAGTTCATGAGGCAAAGTGGAGATCATATTGATAGAAGCAACAGATGAGCTTGGAACATCAGGCGGTGGAATGGGGAAAGTACTGATTAACGAAGAGTCTTTTAGAAGGCCTACACCAACATTCTCATAGCCTGGTGGGGTTTTAGCAATAAACAAGACGTTGCCAGTACAGGTATCGGAATTAAAGAAGGCTAGTTGGTCGACGGTAACAACCTTTCCGTGATGAGGGAAATGTACTACACGGAAAAGGGTCGGCACAACTGCGCGCATGGAATCAATCCAGCTGCGACCAAGCAGAAGATTATAATCAAGGGGAGTGTCATAAACTTCCACTTCAACTTGGACCGTTTTTCCTTCTAACATGATGGGCAATGAAGGAAGGACATCATAGGGCTTAAAACCAGAGCCGTTGAAGGCTTTAAGAGTGTTCTAGGATTCATTCAAAGAAGGAGAGCCAATGGCTTTCCAGCAAGCAAGAGACATAACACATGTCGAGGCACCCTCATCGATAACGGTTCAACAAATGTTTTTGTCAGAGACAACCACTTGGATATGGAATGTGAGTTGAGGGGGTAACCTTGGAATGTGATCTTCCAATCAAAGATTATTAAATTCGTATCCATCGGATCGATTCCACCGATAGTTTTCAACAGTGCCTTCTGTTGTGCAGGACAAGTCTGAAGGACTTTGAGGGTTGACATCGCAGAAGGTGCTTGGGCCAGATCTTCAACAATGCTGTAGTTCTGGGGAGCACGAGTGTGAGGATTGAAATCCGATTTCCAAACGACACCCATTGGGGGGGTCACAGAACTATGTCGAGGCTCGGTCGTTCGAGATGAAGAGGACCGTTGGTAGGTGGAGTCATAGGAGAGGGTTGATCATCAACCTTATCCTTAGAGAGAGAGTAATATTTGGCTCGAGTGGTGAGTGCAATGTCACTCTTCTTAGAATCTCCAGTACACATCAAAACATAGGAGGTTGTAGAAGATGAGGGTTGGTCATGGATGACCAACTGATCCTGTTGTTGAGATGGGAAGGTTTGGGACAAAACGGTCGGTGCAGGTGGTTTTGGAGTACCTTGAAGGAACTTAGTGACCTCGACACATCGTGGAAAATCCTTTGTGTAGTGATCATCACCATAGATAAGACAAGGGTATCATGGCTTGCACTTATCTCGGTCATCAACAGGGGTAGTTTTGGTTTGCTCTGCTTGAGGAGTATTTTTTCCCTCCTTATTCTTACCCCTTCCCTTTTTAGATTTATTGTTACCGGCAGGGGTAGTTTGAACTGCATTTACCTCAGAAGTATTTCCATGGGAGGGGTAGGAGACGAAGCATTTTGAACAATAGAAGAAACATATTTAGGTTTTGTGCTTGAAGCGGAATGTGGTTGGGCATGGGCAGTACCAACCACACCGTCAGCTGCATGTGAGGCAGCTGGAGTAGTTGAAGTGCTGGAAGTAGAAGGACGAGGTAAGTCAGGTAGTAAATCGTAAAAGGTTCCCGTTTGTGAATAAACAAGGTCAAGATATTGAGTACGACTTATAGCCTACTCTTCCATGACTACGCCATCCATGGCAATGTCCTTACCAATGTCGTTCACAAATGATTTTGTGAACCACTCTACCAGCAACTGATCGGGGAGCTCAAGTTTAATGAGACTTCGTCTCCTTCGCCACTCATGGATGTGATCGGATATATGAGGGCCTTTGTTCTATTTGAAGGAAGTCAAAATATCGGTCCCTATGTCATAACAAATTGGTAACTGGTAGTTTGTGAGGAAAGCCATGGCTAGGGTGTTGAAGTCAGAGAAGAAACTTCATGGCAATTCGATATACCACTTCGCAGCAGAACCTGTGAGGGTTCGTTGAAAAAGACGTAAACGAATAGAGTCATCCATCAATGAGTTGGATGAGAACCATAGGCGAAAAGTCATAACATGATTGTTTGGGTCCTCTCCTGGTTTGCCGTCGAATTTAGGAATGTCTGATGGAAGCTTGGCTGGTATAATAGGCCATTGGGGAGAGTGATGAATGGGATCATTTAAAATCCTTGACAAATCCGGAAGATCCAAAGTGGCTAGAAAGGGTAACTGTCGATTCACTTGCGGGTATTGGTGGCTTTGGGGAGGAAGCCCTGTCGGCAAACCAGTAGGACCATAAGCAGTCTGCATATAATGTGAAGACCCAGGTAGATTCAGTGTTGGTTGGAGAGGATAGTAGCTCATAGGAGTATACCCTGGAACATGGGCTTGAGTTTGAGAATTCACCGCCAAATGGGATTGAACGAACCAGGATATGGTTGGCCCATACTAGGGGGTATTACAGATGCAGCTGGAAACTGATACCCCCCAGTCGATTGAGGAGGATGTTGTATCAACTGATTCCAATACTGGGCCAAGGAGGGAGGTATGTTTTTCCCATAAGGTGGAGTCGGTCCTCCCATTGAAGGTGGTGTTCCAATTGAGGGCAATGTTCCAATTGGGGTTTGTGTTCCAATTGGGACTTGTGTTCCAAAAGGAATTTTCCCATTGAGAGGGGGTTGTGTCAGACCACCTTGGTGAAATTGTCCACCAACCGAAAAATGGTAATTTGGAGTGAATGACGGAATAGTGCCACTAGGATTAGGATTGCCAGTAGAAGATGAAGAAGGTTCTCCAAAAGAAAATTGAGGGAGTGTTGGAATAAAACTAGGAAGAGAGTGCCCAGAAGAAGAAGGACCACCAGTAGAGCTAGATGGAGTTTGTGTAGTAGTAGGAATGGAAGCATTCAACGCACGATATCCAAGTGGTAGTGTCGGAGTGACATTGGGCATTCGCAGTGTGTTGATGGGAGAAAGACTAACCGCAGTAAACCCGGTTGCAACACTCGTAGTAGCTGTGAGATGGGCCATTTCAGCAGGGACGGTAAAGTGATAAGCGATAGTCACCGATACTATATTTGTACTAGAAATTTCAGAAATCACAGGTGGGTTGATTTTGGAAATCACACGTGAACCTGGACCAAAAAGGTCCCATTGAAAAATGCCCATAGACCAAAAAGGATCTTGGTCCCCAGGTCCAGTCGGAGATCCAGAATACACAACAATTAAGTCTCCGGAAGAGTTTTCTCACATGAAACGTCTCTTAGAATTGGGGTGAAGTCAAAAGTCCTCTTGAGTATTTGTAATTAGAAAATGTTCTAGAGAGTCAGTTCGTTCCACTTGTGGTGTGGTGACGACTGTGACTTCACTTTGTTGAGGAGAGCCTTCAGGTGTACTTGTAGGAAATGGTTGAGAACCTTCCATATGCTCTGGAGATAAACCCTGCATTCTACGTGAATGACGTGGAGGAGATATTGTAAACAAATGACAAAATTCACGAAGAAAATCCTATGGTCAACTTCGAGAAACAAACAACACGCGCTAGTAAAAAAAATCTAGGAAGCAATCACCAAGTAAACAAGACCTTCTAATTCCAAAGCCACTAGTTGGTGATGAAATCCAATGTCACAACAATGAGACGAGAAGGGGTTGGGCTAGGGTGGAAAAGTTACGCTGACGACCTACTTAACAGACTTACACCCTGGTGCAAGCTCCCACACATAATCGTGGGTATACCCTCCAAAGAGCCTGAGTGAGTTTGGTCAACGTCAATTCTAGGTACCGTGAAGACTTTCCCCTTCACAATCACCTTGTGTAAGAACCTAGAAAGATAGGCCACTAAAGTTACCACCAACAACAATAAATCCTGGGGGGACAGTCGACAGTCTGATCCACATGCAAGGGCAGGGTATCTAGCCCGAAATCAACTCAAAAGACTTCCACTCATCATTGTGGGTATACCTCTGAGTGATCCCCGTAATACGTGCAATCTCTACACTGATATCAACAAAGAAGGGTGAGTAACTCTACCAATATCAATTCAACCTTGTGTTTGACCCTTGTGTGAGAAGGGCTTCCCAGGACAGGATGTTGCAAATGGAATTTAACACTCCCTAACACAAGATGCTATTGTGTGTTTTGTGCTTTTGGAGAGTGTAGCTCTCTTCCTATTCCAAAGCGCTAGTCTAGCTAAATGTTGGTGTAATAGAGCCCTAGAAAAGAGTTACTAGTTAAATTTTATGATTGCGTAGTGTTATTAAGAGTTGTTGTTTACTCAAAGGAAACGGAAATGAAACTGATGTTGTATAAGACTCTGACCCAACGATGCATGGATGAGAATGAAATATATCACTTTTCTTTCAATGAATCCTATGTATGGGAGGGAAAGAGAAAGTTTTCCAGATCAACCCTGAACTGCAATGCAAAATTTCTTTGAAAATGCAAATGCAACAAATCACGCATCAATAACAATTCTCTATTGCTTCTTTTTCAATAATTTCAACAATTGATTTTCAATGTTTTCGAAGATGAATTTTTTTTTTGAAAAAAAAACTTTGTTCACTTTTCAAAAAGGACCCACACCATGATAGTGAGAGTATAGAAAATCAAAAACCAATGAACAAGCAATGATAAAAACCCAATCCACTCTTTCCATGAAAACAAAAATAACAAGCAAACCAATCTAGTCTTTGCAATTGCATAAGAAAAGTGATCTTTCAAACAATAAGCAAATGATAAAGACCAAAGAAAACTCAACTTTCAACTGATCACTGGTTCTTAACTAATCAAACACACTCAGATTCCAAAATCAGAGAGTATAACTTTGCCAAGACAAGTCAAGAAATGAAAGCCAAGAACAAGTGACAGGAAGGGCCTTTGAAATCCTAAGACTGTTCATACACGAAAACGAAGACAAGAAGAACATCAATCAATGGTCCAAGAAACTCTTATGAGGCACCTAGACTGACCTGGGCAGTTGAAGATGCAAAAACCCAAATCCAAAAGTTTGAAAAAATGGGTTTGTAGGCTGAGCATGTTACATAGTGCGAGAATTAGTGATTCTCGAAGGTGGCTCTTGAGTAGAGTGAGAGAACCTCGCACTGAACCTAAAGGTAGGATGCAAACTCTATAGATTCTCACAGGCTACTATGGAGTGCAGTGCGAGAACCTCTGAAACTAGTCAATTTTTTGGAAAATGAAACAAAATTTGAAGAGGCCTCTTGACCCAGAGGGTCTATCAGGGTATCCTGAAGACTCATAGATTGATATGAAAGGAGAAAAGTAAAACAAGAGCAAATGGCCAAGGAAAAACACCAAAAACCAAAAGAAAATGGGTTATACTCCCCAGTGGAGTTGCCAATTTTGTTATCAGACTAATCGGTAGGTGCAGACACTAACAGATCTCCCTAGATCCACCTGGATCTATAACAAAACAAAACAGGACATGACTCTTTCCCTAAGTTTTGACCATTGAATTAGCTAGTAGGAAGGAACAAGTAACATACCTTAGTATCGCTTCCTAGGGTCTTTGTTGCTCCCACTTCACTCCAGTGCTCTCGTGAAGTCAAGACCAAGACAACACAAACCAACCAAAGTGAAGATAGCAAAATATATTCAACTGTCAACTTATGTGTATGATCAAGGAATTACACAATAAAGTGAGAATAGCTTTATGGGAAAGGGACATGCCACTGTATCATATTAATTGAAAGTAAAGATTACAACATGATAGCCTTGATGTCACAAGATTCCTTTCGATGGGGCTCCAACACACACACTTGCTCAATCCTTGCATGAAGAAGATCAAATCCTCTTGATAGACTTGCTAGAGTCTCCAAGCTGCTGTTCAAGCTAATTCCTTCACACAATTCTTTCACCAATTCTCCAATGAATCTTGCTTAACCTTTTCCATGAGAATTCCCTCAATATATAGGAGAGAATGAGATATTTACTTGGATAAGAATGATCCCAAAATATCATAGAATCTAGTACAAGGATAACCATTCGAATGCCAACCCATTCTTCTAGAAGATTCCCTTCTAGAAACATCGAGAATTCATCTTTTTCCATGCTTTAGGATGAGTTCACACCCTGGCTATTCAACACAGTGTGAGAAGTTTTCACCCCATCTTAAGGCAGCCTGCGAGAATTAGGCATTCTCGCACCCTGGGATACTAGCAGCCTGCGAACCCTCTTCAAAAATGAGTTTTCTGGGAAGAGATGAAAGTAACTTTTCTCAGGAGAAATTTCTTATGAAGAGCATGAGTACACCATCATTAATACACCATCATGATGACCAAAATCATGGGTAACACTAGCACCCACTAGAAGGAAGCAACAACTCCTTGAGTGTTCCAGCACCGACTGGATGGAAGCACCTACTTCCACTTATACAAGAACCAACTTGCATACATAAAACTCTGTGTTTTCCCAAGCACCACCCTGGCACCCTATTTTCTAGCCACAACTAGATGGAAGCTACAATTCCCAATATTCAAGTATCAACTTGAATATCAGAGGACCACAGTCTTCCCTAGCACCACTGTACCTCCTTGTTTATAAGTAAAATGATTGAATGACGGACAACGTAGGTGTTTCAATTCTTACCACTTCTCTTCTGTCTTAAAATTCTTCTATGCTTCTATCTGTTATGCAATTCTTCTATGCTTCAAGATGTTCTACAATTCTTCTCTTTCTTCTGTCTATTCAACATTTGTTACTCATCTCTAAGTTTTATCTCACACTGCGCATATTGTTGGTCTCACACTACGCATACTGTAATTTTCCTTTTCATACATTTCAACTCATTTTTCATTCAGAACAACCAACCATACACAGTCACTGCATATTTGTTTTATGCACTTCTCACGACTTTAGTTACACCTCAAATTCCTAGGAAAACAATGCTTCAGCCATTGAATCGCCAACCATCCAAGAACCATGATTCAGTTCTGCTATCTGAATCGTAACTGAACAATTAATCGTAAATATCAATAGTATCCCTTCGATCAAATTTTCATTTAACAAGCATCATTGGATTAAATCCACAAGGTCTTGCATTTATCCCATATGCCCATTGGCTGTGACCATGGGCCTAATCAAAATGCGTTTCACATTTTGCATTTTGGCAATCCTGTGTTGAAGGGTCTCGACACTCCAAGTTGTGATCCTCGAAATGGAGCTTAGCTTCATGCTAGCTCTTCCCTCTCATATGACCATCAGTGGTGACCACAACCTACACCAAAAGGTGTTTCTCATTTCACAAACTTATGAACTTCATCGAGCCTGATCAACGGTCGATATCTCCAATGATCCGATGGTCCAGATCTCATTGTGATCTCACGTTTCAGGATTCCTGTGATGAAGGGTCTCGACACTCCAAGTTGTGATCCTCAAAATGGATCTTAGCAATTAGCTCCTTCCCTGAAGCCTTCGACGATGTGACCTTGTCTATGACCACGGGCCAGACCTTATCGCGATTTCGCATATCGCGAGTTGCAAGGTTAGAGCATTTCCTTCCTTTGACTTTCCAGTCAACGAAATGTTAATCCCTCGCCACATGTATCTCTTGGATCAATGATCAATATCTTATCATGATTTCGCAACTTCACGGGCCTTCGTCATGCCTGATCAACGGTCCACGATCTCCCTTTCATCAATGACTCAGATTAAGTCGTGGTTTCACATTTTGCAATTTCATAGGATAGAGCACCTCCTTTCTTTGACTTTCCAGTCAACAAAATGCCAATCGCTCGCCATGTGTCCGTTGCATCCAATTTTCCACAACATACCTTGATCCAAAGGTCCAGAACAATTCTCAGGATTTCTCATATCGCAAGTTCCCACATCATGTTCTGTTGACTCCTTCAATTTGCAGGTCAGAGAAATTCTAGTCGCTTTCCACATGTCCTTCTTGAAGATGGAAGGTCCTCTTGCTTTTAAGATTTTGTAGGCCCACTTCATCTTGCATGTAAATACCATTCCCCTTCTTATGGATCCAACGACGGTCGGTCTTCAGGCTTAGATCTGACACCTGAGATCTGTTCTCTTCTACTGGGCGCTCTTCCTATCTGAATTCAGATCTGACGGTCATCGAGAATTCTGAATGGGATCCAACGATCACTATTTCTCTTCACTGTTGATATTTCCATTTCCATGCCATTATCTCTGTGCTACTGATCATGATGATCTTTGCCATCAATGACATCACCATCAATGACAAACACGCATACTCTGCCTCTGTCTGAAAAACATTCCAACACTTTGTTGGTTCAATAATCTCCCTCGGCTCCACCTTCCAATGGTCCTCTTCATATCGAATGACCGAACCCTGATACAGTCCTTCACCCTCCTCCTAAGGGCATGGTTCTAAAGTCTTCTTTCAATCTTCATGTGCATGCTGCCCATAACTACATTATTGTAGAGGATATGGTGCAAGCATTGTCTGCAATGTCAGCCCTTGAAGTCCTTCAGAGTTTTCCTACACAACGAAAGGCACTGTTGAAAGCTATTGGTGGAATCGACCCTATGGATACGAATTTATTAATATTTGACTTGGAAGATCACATTACAAGGCTACCCCCTCAACTCGCATTTCAAATACAAGTTGTTGTCACCGACAAGAAAATTTGTATAACAGTTATTGACGAGGGTGCCTTGACATGTGTCAGGTCTATTGCCTGCTGGAAAGCCATTGGCTCTCCTTCCTTAACTGAATCACACAACATGCTCAAAGCCTTTAATGGATCTGGATTTAAACCCTATGGTGTACTCCCTTTATTTCCTATTACGTTAGAAGGAAAAATGATCAACGTTGAAGTTTAGGTCTTTTACACCCCTCTCGATTACAACCTTTTACTTGGCCATAGCTGGATAGATTCCATGCATGCAGTTGTGTCTACTCTTGTTCATATCGTGCATTTTCCACATCAAGGAAAAGTAGTTACAGTAGACCAACTAGCCTTCTTTAACTCTGATACACATACCAACAATGTACCTTTCATTGCAAAGACACCCCCTAGGTATGAGAATGTCAGTGTGGGTCTACTAAAAGATTCAACTCTGATGGGTAGTTTTCTGATCCGAAATCGGATTCAGCATGCTATCAGGGCATGAAAAATGCTCAAAAATGAAAGTGCTCAGAATCCGACGAAACCAACACCATTGCATCTGGCTCGTCTTCCTGATTCTGGTGGTATAATTTTTATCGCAAACGGAGTCCGTATGAAGAAGATATCGCGTTCTGACCGAAAAGTCAAACAGGGAAAAAGTCAAAGGTCAACTGGTCAAAAAGTCAACGTTGATGACATCAGCATGCTGACTGTGCAGGAGATGACGTCGCAGTTTTGGATTGGCTGACATCTGGGCGAATCAGTTTGTGACACGTGGCATTTTATGGTCAAATGACGTAGTGCCACGTGGCCCAGTCATGGGCTGCCACGTGGCACCCCTTTATTGGGGGTTGGTGTTTGGTTTGTTTGGTAAAATTTTTATGGAGGCCGTGGGGTTCGACCCCTAGACCTCCCCACCATATAAAGCTTTAACAATGGTCCTTTACCAATGTGCCACATTAATTTTTATTGTATAAAACCCACAATATTAAATATATTGTATGGTATTATGTGCATAAAGGAGGAGAGGGGCCAGCGCTTAGCCCTTTGGGCTAAGCTCTTGGCCATATGGACTCGATATGACCCTGCTAAAGGAGCGCGCGCCCAGGAGAGGGGGCTTAAGCCCGAATTTAACTAATTTATGGTTAAAAAGTGGGTTTTTAACCACTTTTTGAGTTTTATTGCTAATTAAACTCATTTTTAATGTAATTAACTCATTTTTAAGGGTTATTGGGCTTTTTTAGAGCCTAATTCTTGGGAGGAAGTTGGAGATTGCAACCAACTTTCCCAA